>CM048819.1:46456780-46596552 GCA_026586065.1 Dioscorea zingiberensis | reverse complement strand
GAATGAAATGAGTGCTTGCTTCTCCTTGTTAATTTGCCGAACCACATGTTGGGCCTTGTTCTTAGGAATGAAATTTGTCCTCACGAGGTTGTACATTTTCTCCAGCGTACTGCGGGCGCCTTTGCATCAATCCGCGATTGTAGAGGCGTGGGCTTCGATAAGGGGCGGGGAGGGCACACTTCTTCAGCGGGGCTTTTACGGTGGGGAAACATTTTGATGGGGAGCTTACTGCGGTGGAGAATTTGTTTGACGGGGGAAAACTGCTTGGTGGGGAGCTTGTCAGGTGGGAACCATTGAAGCGATGATGTGGGGGGCTTATGGGCCCTTAGAGCGCCGATGGGAATCAACATCCTTAAATCCTTGGTAGCGTCCTTGATATCTCACAAGGATTTCAATTGAGATGCGTCGGCGATGCGCCTTTGGTTTCCTCGCCTTCCTTCTCCGATGCGGTGCGGGCTTCCCTCAACAACCCGGGAGCTATCCTCTTAGAGCGGTTCTAGTCATGATTTGCGGGTATTTAAACATTTTCGCCGGATGATATCCGCTAATGGGATTGTGGAAGTGCTCGGGGCTTGTGCATGCCGGCAGACAAGTGCCTTACGGCGTTTGTTTTGGCGGGGCTTGGTGGGCCGATTCACGGCAAGCAACCTATCAATTTGCAGCGCAATATAGCGACCTCGTTAAATTGATTTCACATGCATTATCGTAGAGGTCGCGGCAATTCGAATAAAGTCGTCATTGCTTGCTGGCAGGGTCCCTCCGTATGAGCGGAGTTGGACTAGCTTGTGAAGCGGTGCTACGACCTACTTGCTGTGCCGGGATTTCTTATCCAATCCTCTTGGTGAGCGCTTGCCCTCACCTTCGCCACGCTTGGACACTGCATCCGTATTACTAGGTCTCTCTCTCCTCCATGGCAGTGCTATGTAGTAGCAGGTTATTAGTGAAGGCGACCTCTTCCATGATTTTAAGGACGAGGTGGTGGGCTGTGAGACAATATTGCAAAATCTTTAGTAGCGTTATAAGTAGTTTAAACAAGTAAAGCATGTAGTGAATACTAAAAACTTTACGAATACAAGAGCCTTTAGCCAAATACTAAAGACTTTAGAAGAATATCAAGACTTTAGCCTAATACTAAAAGAGATTAGAAAAATACTAACGACTTTTAGCCTAATTTTTAAATACTTTATAAGAATACTAAAGACTTTATCCTAATACTAAAGGCTTTAGTAGAATACTAAAAGACTTTAGCATAATACTAAAGCCTTGGGCATAAAACTAAAGAAGTAAAGAGATGAAAGGTAGGGCAGAAGTAAGCATGCGATTTCCCATTGAATGATTGATAATTGCCTAGCCATTGGTAGTACCTGATTCCCTATGCGGGTGGTCTCAACGTAGCCAAAATTCTTGGAGTCGGCGAGACTCCACCTTCTTTTACTGAGCCGGTGACTTCGTAGAACCATATTATCGGCACTATGGGCACCCTAAGATAACTTTGTTTTCGTCTTTTTCTCCCCGAACACCTCTCTTGTACTTTCGGCATTTTATGTCGGTTGGATGTAGCCGTCCATGAGCCATTTATGCCGCGGCTTTTGTGCCCATGCACATATGTCCCTAGGTTCTTGAGGTTATCGGCATAATGCGCGCTCCAACTTGGGGCCGTCTGCGGTTTGTGGTGAGGAAGCGAGGAAGGCACCCATCAAATACACTATCGAGAAATTTCGAGGTTTTCCTCCTGTAGCCTCTCTTATGACAAGATCCAGCGGGCGTTCTTAATGCAATATCTCGATTCCTTGAGTAGGCTTTGTCGAGATATACTGTCCTCAAATGTGGATGGGGCGGTGGGCGTTTTGAATTCCAGCGTGAGTTCAACTGCCGGGGAGTCAAGGATTATGGCGGCGATCCTCGGGGCGAAAGCTTCGGCAAGCTTTCCCGATTTTAAATTTACGCAAGCCAACGTCATAAGCTTGCATCGGTCGTCGAGCACGCCCCTCTCTTATTACTATTAAGCAGATTCCAAGCGGGGAGCAAATAGGCGTCTTTGTTGATGAATTGCACATGTTTTTGTTCATGTGTTTCTTGATTCATCGAGGCAGGTCAACAAGGGGACGTGTGTAGCATCGTCCATTAACCAAATTGAGGCCATTTAATGCGATTAACTACAACGAAAGCGTGAAAAGAGATAGAAACAATTAAGCCCTTTGAATTGTACTAAATAGTTGATCTGGATTTTAAACACATAAAGGCCGAATATCAAGCTGATTTCCGATTATACTAAACGTGTAGCTTCGATTTTAAACACTTTTTCTTGATTTTAAAACCACAACCCACAATGAAACACATTCCATTAGCAAATTACGACCAAAAGCACATGAACAACACCACCCGGTGTACATGGCTAGTGGTCTCTGATTACAAGTGAGAAAAAGAACAAATCCTTGCACATGAACAAAACCCTAAACCCTATATCTCCACAATGAGTTTACAATCCACATCCACAAATTGCATTCTACCGCGGAGGATAGAAAAATAGCAAAGAAAAAGAAAAAAAGAGATCGGCCCGTGTGAAGCCACACGATCTCAAAAGGTTTAGAGTTAGGTTTCGGTTGCTACCTCGTTTTGCAAACTTCCGTGATGTGCTTTGGAAGAAGAAGATGAAGGATGACTTTGGCCGGGAGCTGACGGTGTCTTGTTGTCTTCTTAGTGTGGAGAGGGAGTGTCGGCGGTTTAGTTAATTTGGAAGGCGGACGGTGATTGAGGGAGAAGAGCGATCTCAAAGGGGCATTTTAGTCTTTTCAGAAATGGTGTCTTCAATCATGCATGAACCGTAGGAGCTTCTCAAAGGGCATCGGCGTCTTTTTCACGACCCGATTAACACCGTTTGCTACTACTTGAGGAATTTGAAAAGTAAATCCACTGTATAAAGGAGGTGAGATATAGATACCTAAAGTTGCGAGGGACTATATATGGAATTCAAAATTTTTGGTTGGATTTTCTTTAATTCTCTAAAAGGTTTAACAACAGCCTGCTAAGAAAGTACATAATGAAAGAGAGAGTTATGCGACGGTTTGTAATCATCCATCAAGTACCAACTTTCAATCTACAGTCACTACGCCATTTGTACTTCGTGTATCCTTTAAAAGTAGTCTCAAATAAATAATACTATACCACCCGTAAATCAAATTATAGATTGATCTTGTTTAATGAAATTTAAAAATTTCTAAAATCCGACTAAGTAATAAGGTTTGATAATGTCAAAACAGTAATTTTCTATTTTTAAGATAAAAAAGTTGGGGATTTTTTTGCTTGCATACCCTATAAAACTTGAAAATTGCTTAAATACCCCCATTAAAATACTATTTGCTTGCATACCCCGTAAATCAACTATTTTTTGCTTATGTACCCCTATGGATTTAAGTTGCTTACTTGATTGTTAAATCAATATGAATGGAATGGGGCAAATTACTAAATTGGGTTTGCTTATATACCCCTCTAATTTTTTAAAATTTTTATAGATATTATTTATTTTTATAGTTGAGAAGTAGGGTTGGAAGTCAAAATTATTAAAATGAGGGTAATTGTGTAATTTTTTCAACCATGTTAACTTTAAACTATAGTTAACTCTGAAAAAAACTATTGGTGACTAAACATTGGTAACTAACGGTGGGGGTATATAAGCAAAAAAATTATTTTTAGAGGGGTATGCAAGCAAATTTTATTTTTGTAGGGATATTTAAGCAAATATATGGTTTTAGAGGGGTATGCAAGCAATTTTCTCAAAAAAGTTCAATCAAAGAGCATCCATCATCGTCTACTAGACTAGAACCCTAAAAAAACCTTTTTCTTGGTCAATTGGTCACAATCTTGTGATGGAGGACGGCGAGAGAAGCAAAGACAAAGGGGAGGTGGCGCCGAGGAGTGCCTCCGGCTATCTAGATCCGCACTATTGGTTAGTCTTCTCTTCTTCAAACGTCCAATGATAATCCCCAACCCTAATCTATTACAATCTTCAAATTCCAATTTTTGAAGGAACGAACGCTTCAAATCGGAGGAGCACTACGAGTGGTTCAAGGACTACTCTCACTTCCAGCACCTCGTCCGCCGCCACATCCATCCCTCCTATTCCGTTGGTCCTACTGAATCACACCCTTTCTCTTGATCCTCTGCAAAATTGTTCTTTGGACTAAAGCTCAAATCTTTATAGGTGCTTGAGCTTGGTTGTGGGAACTCTCGCTTATGTGAGGAGCTGTTCAAGGACGGCGTCACCGACATCACCTGCATTGACCTTTCCGATGTTGCTGTGGACAGGATGCGTGAGCGCTTGTTGGCTGCTGGATTACATGGTAACTTCCAGGCGCTCAAATGAACGATTTTTACCGCATAACATTATGTTTTACAAGTAATCCGACATTTGGGATGGCAGGAATCAAAGTTCTCCAGGCTGACATGTTGGACTTGCCTTTCAGCAGCCAAAGCTTTGATCTTGTCATTGAGAAAGGAACCATGGTACGCTGATATTTGTTTTTTAATTTAATTTTTCAAGTTGTTCATTGTATTGCCTTCATACTGTTTACATGTTTGAGTCTTTATATGATGCTCTGTTAGTGCTTAGTTCCTATTTCTTTTTGTCTAAAAAGAAGAACTCTGCCCTCGGGACATAAACCTTATAGCGGATGCTCTGGCCACCAATGCAAGGACCAACCCAAACCTCTCCCCGTTCCATAGAGGGGCTGACAGGCCGAGATGGCTTGAGAATATGATCATAGCAGCAGGGCTGCATTTCTGACTCCAATCTGTGTCTTTATATTAATTTCCTCTTGTTTCTTTTTACCAGCTTGTCCTAGCTCTATTTTGTCAAAAAAAAAAAAAAATAGAACGTCTTAGAAAATGATGTTACATAAACACATCACTGTGGAGATACACCCCTCTTCTCTGGGAGGATATGCTGAAAAATATATTGGATATATCATTTCATTGATATGAATATGAATATCATAGGAGGACTTCCATACTTCTTGTAGAACGCTTAGGTTGTCAAAGTGAACCTGCCCTTGTGTTTCTTTTGAATGGTTAATATCCATTAATATGCTTATTCAGAATCGTTGTGCAATCTTAAGGACGTCCTCTTCGTGGACAGTGGTGATCCGTGGAATCCCAACCCTGTGACAGTAAAAGGTGATGGAAATGCTTGAAGGTGTTCACAAGGGTTCTGAAGCCTCAAGGCACTTTCATCTCTATTACATTTGGACAGGTACTAAATCCGGACAGTTTATCATCTGTTTCCTCCCATTCTATATCCGCTTTTCTCAGATGCCAAATCTTACACCTTGATCTGCTTCTTTCAGCCACACTTTAGGTGGCCACTATTTGAGTCCCCTGGATTCACCTGGTCTGTTGAATGGAATGCATTTGGGGATGGGTTCCATTATTTCTTTTATATTTTGAAGAAGGTTTGAATATTTGATTTTTCAAGGCCTTCCTTATTTCTATATAATAGTGCTTGAACAGAATTAATTTTTGGAGGCATTGTCTGCCACATACTAATCGGACTTTGCTTGTATTCCATGAATTTATGCATATACAGGGCAGGAGGTCAGCTGAAAGTCAGGCTTGTCATAATGAGAAACCACGAGCCATCCATTAATATGTTTCATGAGGAGTTAGAAGATGAGGATTACATTTTCCGTACTGCCATTGATGTAATGGAAAGTTGAAGGCTTGAAGCTTAACAGATTTAATTCATCTCAGGAAAATAGAATCTTGCCAAAGATTGATAGGATCATAACTCAAGCCAAGCATTACCATCTATTACTTTGGAGGTTGCATGCTTTTGAGCTTTCCAAGGAGAAGACTGTATTTTATGCAATTTTGCTACTATACCCTCCCCACAGTTAAAACAGTGCATCACGATGTACCTTTTGCTCTCATACCACTTGTTAGTTCAGAAGTATTGCCTTTATCTGACTTTTGTGATCTATTGTTTTCATGGTTAAAGTCATTTTCATCCCTACAATTGGGATTAATGTTTATTTTCATCCTCTATACAAAAAATGTTGTCTGACAGTCTGAGTATTGCGTATTTTGTTTATTTTTCATCTTTGCTGCTGATATGACAACCAAATGACATATGAATGAATTATAAGGTATTTTTTCTATCTTTTTTTATTTACACTGATATGGATTGACAAGTGTATTGTAGAGGTACTTCCAACAAAAATCTTATTTTTATATCTATAACACTATGGATGATATTTTCGAGAAAGATTTGAGAACACCTTTCGTCTCCTTGTAGATTAGATTACTGATGTGCTTGACTCCGCCAAGGTGAGCGAGATGTCGGATTGCTGGCTTGGTGAGGACCTTGCAATGGCGCTTAGCTCTACCCTAGCCAAGCCCCTTGCCATCCTTCCTGTGTCTCCAATCAATCCGAAGAGAAAGAAATGCTTGGATTTCAAATTGCGAATGCCTTCAGACAAGGAACGGTCTGTGAGGCTTGGGGGTGATGATGAGGGTTTGGTTCTCGCACTTAGATTGAGATTGTGGAATGATGAGAGGGTTTCTTTGTGAATGAGGATCGATGATGTGGTGAGTGAATGTGGTTGTTTATTTTGAAAAATTTAAGTTGAGAGTGTATTTTTGACCCATAGGATTTCAAACGGACAGTATTGATGTAGTTTTGGTAGAATGTGGAATAACATGTGATCTCAGCAAATATTGCCACATCAGCATGACCTAAATTCCCATGTGAAAAATTATTACTGATGTGCCATGCTGGAGCCACATCACCGAATACAACCACCTGTAAAAGAAAAAAAATAAAAAAAAATATATTGTATTTCATTCATATACTTAACTTAGTCATTAAGTATGTTAGTGTATGGAGGCGAAAAATGAACAAAATATATAATAAATAAGGACTTTGTTGAACATCTTTTGAATACAAAATATGTAAACCAACGTTGACTCTAATTTCAAAGAAGAAAAATGGCTTTAAGCATTGGTTTTGTTATCAATGCAAATCAAGTTCTTAATATGTTCATTTGGGTGTATTACTACATAATTTTGTAGTAACTGCATTATATCTGAGGATTTTCTTCAAGTTCAAAACCCTATCAAAGGAGCTGGTGAAACACCTTTTTGTGTGTTTGGTTTGCCATAGGACCTATCCTCCTCGTAATCAACCATAACCTGCATAAATAAACAGCAGCATATCTTCAGTATCCAATCCTTCCTCTTTGTTTTTAGGAATATGGTGGAGATAATCTCCATAATAATTATGATGCTTCAAGGTTATTGGTTGGCAGAATCTAATCCTTGTGTATGTCCTCTAGCAGATGTGGAGAAGCCACAACCTCTTCTCTCCTATACATCCAACCACCGATCCGATTGATCCTGCTTAGCACCACTGATGTAATTTCATTCTTTTATGCATTAATTAGGAGTGAATAATATGATACGCAAGGCGTGCAATCCTCTAAGAACACCATGACATCAACCACAACTAAGCTTGCTATTCTTATTTGCCACCGTTTCTCTCATGCTATGCAAAGATATTGACATCTCAACCACACTTCCTTCCCTTCCTAACCTCTCACACTGTACATCTCAACTCTTTTCCACTCTTCTGATGACCAAGTCTGCCTCCACACCCACTGCTTGTTCCTTTCTGCTATCCAAATTGTGATACAAGAAGATCACTCCTCCTCAATTCTTTGTCACATTATTCTTCATTGATCTCCTCAGTAATTTATGTAAGCCAAGAGAAAAGGGTGATGTTGGAATGGCTCATTCAGATCCAAGATAATCACAAACAAGTGGGATATATTCTGATTTTGATTGAGCCGTGCCAATATCACTCTTTACTTGGCTTATTCATCATCATTGTGATCTGCATAGCTGATTCTTCAAAGGTTAGGACTCATTCTCTGCCTTAATTTCTCCAATTCAATTAGCTTTTTTGTTTTAGAGGAGATAATAGTCCTTGAATCATCCAGTTGAACTTGTCTACGTTTCTTCATATCATGAGTACCTTTTCAAATAATCTCTAGTAAAGAAAGCTACTATTTTTATGCTTCATATGGAGTGAGTACAAATGGTTACATCGAATCCACAATGATTGTTTTGAGATAGTCTTGTACTTTAATTTTTAAAATTTTGATTGATAAATCAAGGTTGAGGTAATCATTTTTCTTAGTCAAGCTTTAATTTTTGAAGCATAATCAAAGTTGTGATTTTCTTCTTGAAGTAAATGAGTACTACACTATTGCACCAAGCACAAATATATATATATATATATATATATATATATATATATATGCTGCATAACTAAGGACTATATATCCCATGTTATTGTTTGGAGTGGGTACGGTGTCAATCCTTACAACCTTAACACTATTAGGTCTTGGGGGCATCTCACCACTTCACATTAGTTGTGATATTGTTCCCTTGTGCCGAAACCCAAGTGGTTTTGTTTTTCGTTTCACTAAAAAAACCTCAACAAATGTTTTTTAAACCGGAATGGGAAGTGGCGGTCTCACAACTTGGGTCATAGATTAGGTGTGTTTGATCGGATGACCAGTGCAGTGGACCAGGATAGCGCCATAAATAAAAAAATAAAATAAAATATATATAATTATAATTATAATTATAATAATTACTAACATTCAGATTCAATAATGGATGACCACAATATTTTCTCTATTGATTGTTTATTCTTTTTTAAGTATATGCATGAGAGATTAGTTAACATCAAGCTTGAGTGTTTTTAACTTTTTATAACATAATAAATAAACGAATAAATAAATATTAATTAATTAAATTTTTATTGGATGGAGAGCCTTCGCCTTGTCCCACACGCCATGTAGCACTTTTCTCCGTGCTCTCCTATACCACCATCGCCTGGCAGTAGAGCCACTGATCTCCTCCTCTGCTGCTGGGACCCACGGGCCTCCCCCTCGTCGGCAGCCTCTTCTTCCTCGAGCTCGAGCTCCACACCCACTTCACCTCTCTCGCCAAAACCTATGGGTGATGTTTAGCATCAAGCTGGAAGTAATTAGTCATCACCTCGTCGGCAATCGTGAAGGAGGTGCTCTACAAGCAGGACATGGCCTTCGCGAATCGCGACATGCCGGCCATGGCGCATTGGATATCGTCTGGACGCCGTTACCTTAACAGCAAGGAGGGGGATGCCTAAGGCGAGGCTAGTGAGGCGAAAGAGTCCCCTTATTTGAATAGACAAGAAAAGGGGTGGGCCAGAGGGGTACAGGAGAGCATCTACTATTCGACGTGGCGGATGCTCCGTGCGTGCGCGAGATGCTGAGCAAGGCGAGCTTGGATGACGTGTACGTGCTGCTGCAGCGGGAGGTCAGGGCGACATGAGAATGCCAGGAAGGAGGTGTTAGATTGTTAGTTAAAAAAAAGGAGAAAATAATCGGGGTTTGTGCGGTTCCGGTCCAACAGACCGGTTCGGTGGGTTTGACCGGTTTGACTTATGGTCAACAATCCACACAACACAAGCCAGGATTTCTTTGCTTGGTTCTGGTTTTGCGGTCCAACTAGCAGGTCGATGCAGGTTTAAAAACACTGCTTACAACTATGAAGTAGTTTCAACCCTATTTTAACCCCTCACTTTTTCTCTCATAGGCGATGTGGGACTATTAGTACTAAAAAATCCCCCCTCAAACAAAGGACCACATAATCAACCCCCTCCTGCTCTATTGAGGTACCGACCTCCCTCGAGAGCCAACTGATATCAGGTCAAAGGCCTGGCTTGCAAGGTCAGAGGCCATTGCTCGACTTGCAGCGTCGGGAAGCCATCTTTAGCTTGCACGATAGAATTGGGGCTCCATTTCTTATTTTCTCGCTTTGTTTTGACACGCAGGGAATCTTCTTACTAGTAGATACTTAATGACTAGATAGACCCGGCTCTGATACCAATTTGTTGGAAATAGGACTAGATTACACTCAATGACATTCGGGTGATGGAGAAAATCATTCGATCTTTGGATTGCGAGGTTTGTTTATGTAGTGGTACGCCATTGAAGAGTCAAATAACATAAACACTATTAAGGTGGATGAGCTCACAGGTTCACTTCAAGCCCATGATTATAGAATTCAAAAAGAAGTAAAGAGCCTTTGGAGCAAGTTCTACAAAGCAAGCTCTCCATCAGCGACAAAAAGGAAGAAGCTAAAGGTGAATCAAGCCAAGGATGCCATGAGTGGTGGCTATGGACATGGTTGTGGTCGAGGCCATGGTGGAGCTTTTGGTCGTGGTCAAGGACGTGGTTACCACAAAAATGAAGCCACCAACAAATATATTGGTGGGAAAGGACAAAGAGGTAGAGGTAAGTCAAAGGTATGACAAAAATAAAGTTCAATGTTACAATTGAAACAAATATGGCCACTACTCTTCAAAGTGTTGGTTTAATCAAGCAAATCAAGTGCAAGGAAGAGCGAATTATGTAAAGAAGGAAGATGAAGGAGATGATGTGCTGTTGTTAGCAAGAAAATATGAACAACCTACAAATCAAAACATGTGGTATTTAGACTCTGGAGCGAGCAACCATATGTGTGGTGAAAAAGACCTCTTCATGGAGCTTGATGAATCGGTGGATGGTGATGTATCTTTTGGAGATGATTTTAAAGTGAAGGTGATGAAAACAAAACAAATGCCAAAGGAATTTTTGGCCGAGTACATCCAATTGTGCGGTCTATTTGCTTAATAGATGCCCCACAAAGATTTTGGAAGGGATTACACCTCAAGAAGTATGGAGTAATTTCAAGCCGGATGTTTCTCACTTGAAAGTTTTTGGTTGTGTAGCATAGGCACATGTACCAAATCAAAGAAGAACCAAGTTGGAAGACAAGAGCATTCCATGCATTTTTATTGGTTATGATGCAAGATCCAAGGCCTATAAATATTATGAACAAAATGATAAGAGAATTATAATAAGCGAGGATGTGGAGTTTCAATAAGATGGTGCTTGGGAATGGAGCACCAATATGGTGATGATGCATGAAGAAGAGCAACTCAATGTGCATGATGGAAACTCTACACCACTATATTCTTGTTGTCAATGTGCATGGTGAAAAGGACTAGGAGTATCCAAGACTTATATGAGGTGCAAGTAAGCCTTAATCTCATATGTCTTTTGCTAATGAAGAAGTTATTTCTTTTTGAAGATGCTATGAAAAATGAGAGCTGGAGATGCAATGGATGAAGAGATCAAATCTATTGAAAAGAATAGAACTTGGGAGCTTACTTCCCTACCAAAGGGGCACAAAGCAATTGGTATGAAGTGGGTTTATAAACTCAAGAAGAATGCTCAAGGAGAAATAAAAAATTACAAAGCAAGACTTGTTGCAAAAGGTTACAAGCAACAAGCCGGCATCAACTACGAGGAGGTATTTTCTCCTGTTGCTCGGATGGAGACCATTAGACTAATGATATCATTAGCTGCATAATTCAAATGGCAAGTTTTTCAACTTGATATCAAGTCTGTGTTTCATAAATTGCTTCTTCGAGAAGGAAGTTTATGTTGAACAACCCATAGGGTATGTCAAAGAGGGCAAGAAAGAAAAGTGTTGAAGTTGAGAAAAGCTCTTTATGGCACTGAAGCAAGCACCTAGAGCTTGGAATTCAAGAATTGATGCATACTTCAAGGATGATGGCTTTATCGCGGTGTCCTTATGAACATGCTCTGTATGTGAACAAAAAAGATGAAAATATTTTATATGTCACTTTATATGTAGATGATTTGATTTTTATAGGAAATTCTCCACAAATGATTAAAGACTTCAAATATGATATGGCCAAGGAGTTCGAAATAGCGGACATGGGACTTATGTCCTACTTTCTTGGGTGGAGGTAAAGCAACTTAATGATGAGATTTTTTGTTACATAAGAATATTATGCAAAAGAGGTTATAAGAATATTCAAGATGAAAGATTGCAACCCAATCAACACACCGGTAGATCTTGGAGTGAAGTTATCAAAACACGATGAAGGCAAGGTGTTGGATCCTACTCTCTACAAGAGTTTGGTAGGATGCTTAAGGTACTTGACTTGTACAAGGCCGAACATTCTTTATGGTGTTGGATTACTATGTCGTTATATGGAGGAGCCAAAAGGAACACATTGGAAGGCAGCTAAAAGGAACCTTTGCCACATCAAAGGTACTCTAAGCTTTTGTTTGCTCTATTCACACTCTAACAATTTCCAACTTGTTGGCTACTCGTATAGTGATTGGGGTGGAGACCTTAATGAACGGAAAAGTACTACTAGATTTGCATTTTTTATTGGAAACATGACATTTTCATGAATGTCAAAGAAGCAACCTATTGTTACTCTCTCAACTTGTGAAGTAGAATATGTTGCGACATCAACTTGTGTTAGTCATGCAATATGGCTGAGAAGTTTACTGGAGGAGATAAAGTTTATTCAAGTTGAATTCAAAGATTTGCATTGATACAAGTCAACAATTGCATTCTGGAAGAATTTTGTGTATCACTAAAGAAGTAAGCATATAGATGTTCATTTTCATTCAATTCGAGAGCATGTGAAGAACAAGAATGTGGAGCTTGTTTATGTAACAACTCATGATCAAGTAGTTGCGGACATATTCACCAAGCCACTTGTGGTTGATCTCTTTAACAAGTTTTTAGATCTACTTGGTATGAAAGATGGAAGACAGATGAAAGACAATTAAGTTTAAGAGGGGGTGTTGGAAAGTGAACTTAATTGATGGTTGTTTGAAAAACAAGGTTCATGCATGGTGGTTCCTATATGTTCTTTCGTTTCTTGCAATGTCTCCTTGGTTTTAATAGTATCTCCTAGGATGTCTATATTGTTATTAACACTTAGCAAGTTGATGAGTCATGTAAGTACCAATATACAGGGGTGTATGGCAAGCCTATGAAGTAAGCAAGTATAATTCAAAGTATTTGCACCATCTAAAAGTACTTGTTGTCACGCCCCGAACCAAGATGGGACGTCGGCAGACCGGCCACATACATGTGGGGATGGGCCCCACTGTGTATGCAAGGCCTCATAACCTGTTCACACCTTCTAAAAATGCCTGAATAATATAAATTTTATTGAAATAAAAATAAAAGTCAAATTCTAAGTTTATCATTCGAAGGCCATATAACACACGAAAAGGTCCTACAAAATACTTTGAACTTAATCCGCATACTCAAGTTCAAGTTCAAACTATCAAACGACAAACATTAATAACTGAGGTAGGGTTTCGGCGCTCTATCTACCCACAACTACCTACTCCTCGGGATCTGAAAAAAAAAAAGTCCATAGATTAATGAGCTTGGGAGCTCAGTAAGCATCCACTAAAAATAATGAACCACACAATGTTTTATATTATAAATAAAGCTGATTCATGGTAGGATAAAATAGTAAAGGAAACAATTTAGAAATAATTCAATAAATTCATAAGAAATACAATCTCCAAAAGTATCATAGAATCATATTATCAGAAAGTTTGTTTTATAACAAAATACTAGAGTCTCCCAAACTTTCTATGACCACTAATAACTTGAGTGCAGATTGAGGAAAGCAGAGGTACATTATTATAGCAAACGGCTGACGGGGAAGCAGAAACGCTATTGTGGCCAGCGGCCGCGGTAAAATAGAGAACTTTGCTATTATATGACGGCCGCAGGTTGAACTAGTTCACAAACAAAACATGTTGACACGGTCAATGTATAACCCCCATTGACATGGGTCAAAACATAGACCGTTTGGAGACGTAAACGAAAATCAAAATGATTCTTGCGAAATGATAAACCATAGCATATATAACATCTATGTCAGAAGGTGTTTCAGACAAAAAGATATCTAAATCCAAACATACATGCATGGTTTAGTTTCTTACAGAAAATAGATCGATTACGGTTTCTTTGAAATATCAAATACAATCAATAAATAATTTAAATTATAATTAAAGTAATTTCTGTAAATAGGTAAGATAAAGAATACTTTGCTTAATTTAAGTGGAATACTTACTTGACTAAATTCCAAAACAAATTTCCTAGTTTCCACGAAAATTTCAAGCTTCCTCGAAAGGTCCTAAAAGAATAGAGAATCAATCCTATAAGATTTGGACACTCTAACTAAAATTTCTAAAGTATGAGAATTCCTACAACCCAACCCAAAGCACTAGAGTTCAAAAGACCAAAACCGAGGAAATAAATAAAGAATAATTTAAAATACAAAAATCACTAAATAAGTGATTAATTAATTAAAACAAACAAATAAAATAAATAAATAAATAATTGAGCAGACAAAACAAAACAAATAGATATTTTTAAATTTTTAAACAAGTAAATATCTAAATAGATAACTAATTAAAATAAATATCATAACTCAAAATAGCTCCAAGTTATAAAACACCGTAATTCAAATTAAAAAAATCTAAATCAATTTAAATACAAACCCATTATAAATTCAAAAACTATAGGTATAAATCTATATCCAATTAAATCAATGAAATTCAAAAAAATTGGATCAATAAATCAATATTTAATTTAAACATCTTTACAAACATTTTATTTCAAAACACAGATGATAGTAACTCAAACAAAAACATTATCTCATTCATAAAATAAAAGCATCTAGAGATATCCAAGAGATGGTGGAAACACCAAATCTCTTCTCTTGTGATAATTTGAAAGAATATGACAATTTCGAATATAATGAAGTCAAAACAAGAGATATGAACGAAGTGAAATCAATCATAAATCAAAACCTAATAAATAGATCAATATATAAAAGAAAAGTAACACCAATATACAGATCCATTAATCAAATCAAACATAAATCCCTATTATGAAATGAGAGAAACCTTAGATCTACCCTTCTAACCCTAATTCCAATAAAAATTACATTTAGAACCAACTAGTATATATGGGGATCAATCGAGGGCTCACCTTGATGGCCTTCCACTCGATCTGGTTCTGGGCAACAGAGGAAGAGATGCACGAGAGAGAAAGAGGGAGAGGGAGAGAGAGAGAGAGAGAGAGAGAGAGAGAGAAAAAGAGGGCACGACCATCGATGAAACAAAAATAAAATAGAGGCGGCTAGGGTTCTCATTCTATTTAAATAACATTATAAGGTCAATTTGCATAAAACCCCCTCTAAGAATATATAATTATATTAAGGCTTAAAGTGGAGAGTTTTATTTATAAAAAATAAATAACTTTTTTTTAAAAAAAAATATCGGTGTCTTACACTTGTCTTCTACATCTCTTCTCTTATCTTCTTCTCTTTTGTGAGTGTAATCTAGTCCTATTTTCAACAAATACAACTTGTGAGTCATAAGTAAATAGTGGTCCGAATAATCCAAAAAACCACAGGGTACAAATGTGTCCATCATGCATTGAGAATTGGGAGTATAAAAGAGCTTTAACAACATGAATGTCACCAAGAACACAAGTCATGTTTACAAGTAGTACCAATAAGCTTTAACCAAAAAAAAAAAAAAAAAAAAATCAAACCTTTTTGAAGCTCTAAAAACCTTATAGAAGAGAATAAAGAACTTCTTGTGTATTGATCTCCTACTCCAAGTTGATCTTTTGAATAAAGCTCGTGTGATAGCTCTCGGATGAGAGCTATTTTAATAGAGATTTATCAATTGTTTATGGTCGAAATGCTTATCATTGAATGAATATTACGTTGTCTTAGCCCTAAATGTATTACTTGACCACATTAGCTATCTCAAGTGTTTTAAAAGTGATTTACACCTGTTTGAGGTTGATGGATACTAAATTGAGGGAAGTCTTTATGTAACAGGTGAAGTGGAGCAGCCAAGTGGTTCACATCGCGATGTAAATGGATCAAATTGTGATGTTAATTTCAAACAGAGAGCACCTGATAAGTGTTCATTTGAGCATAATTTTATATCATATTCCTACATGCTTGACATGTAATTTTGAAGACTTTTTACCCACCGATACTTTAAATGTATTCATTCTAATCAACAGGGCATGATACAAGGACCTCGGAGGAAAGAAAGCATTTCGAGAGAAACCGGGATCCCAGAGCACCCAGAAGGGCCCATACGGGCATTTATACGGGCTGATATATGGCCGTATACTGGCTCTTGAAGGAAATACGGGCCAGTATACGGCTCGTATGATAGATGGTATAGTAATGACTGGCCCATATACGGGCTGATATACGCCCGTATATGGGCCCGTATGGAGGTGGCTGGCTTGTATACGGGCTGATATACGCCCGTATACGGGCTCGTACATCATAAATTTCAGTGAATCTGCAGATCTAGAAGGGGGCAAATTGGTAAAACTCGCCCCAAAAACCCTAGAGGTATAAAAGCCGACTAATTAGGGGTTTAGAAGAAGAGCAGCTTGGGGAAAAAGAGGCTAATCTTGGGGAAAGCTTGGAGATCCTCATCTTGGAGTTATTGGAGCAAGAAGAGGGGAAATCATTGGAAGAGGATCAAGAAGCCATCAACGTTGATTGCATTAAGTTTAGCTATCATGTCTTCTTTGATTGCTTTCATCTTTGTTTTGGATTGTTGGTCCCCTTTCATGGAGGGCTAATTTTGTAGATGCTTGGATGATTGATGAACCCTTGGACATGATTTCATTAATGTTGATTTTCTATTCTTGAATGCTTGGTTATATTCATTGAGTCTATTAGATGTTTTAATGTGAGTGAATCCCTCTACATTGCGAGAGCCCGGAGAGATTCTCATAGTCCATATGGGGGAAGAAGCGAACGCCTCCCCGTGTGTAGACCATCTCTAATAGAGGGGATTGTGATAGTATACTAGGAACCCGGGTACTAAGGAGAGCGAGTCTTTTAGATGAATTATTCCAATAATCCTTCCAAGAAATAGGTTCGAGAATATAATCAGTAAGGGCACTAGGATTAGTAACTCACCGGATGAGGGAGTGCAAGCACGATAGGAAACCTTGGCCAAGAATTAACCAAGTGTCGAGATAGAAAATAGCATTCATCTTTTAGAAGTCCAAGGGGGATTCAATTGTCCGAGCATCCCCCCTTTTATGATTGTTTGACCCTAAGAGCGACTCGATTCCCTTGTTTGTGTTTTCAATTTGATTAGTTTAGAATTAGTATAATCAACCACCCTTGGATTGACTAGATAGTAGATGAATAGCGGGTACTAGTACTTCCATCTCCTAGCGGATCGATAACCCGACTTTCACGTCCACTTTATTACTTGTGACGACCTGTACACTTGCGGTTGTATCGCATCAGCACCAAATCACATCGCGATGACAATTTCAAGCAGAGCGCGCTTTCTGGAGGATAAATTAATTTCACGATGTTCAAGGAAGACATCACGATGTCATGATCTTATAGAATCTCAGGATTGTGAACAACATCGCGATGTGCTTCGAAGGCATCACAATGTTTATGTGATAGAGCTTCTTGGGAAATCAGGTTACATCATGATGTGCGCGGATCACATCACTATAATATTTATAGAAGGTCTCCAGGTTCAAACCACATGGTGATGTGTGCTCTGACATCTTGTTGTCCAGGGTGGAGGATATAAAAAGGAGGATTGAACTTCTAGGGCATCCATCTTTGGTCTCCACTGATAGCTTCTGCAGCGAGAACATTGGTCCAAAGGCTTCAACTAGTATTCTGGAGCTTGGGGCTACTCACTCATGAGGGGGATTCATTTATCTTTCATAGTTTAATGTTTATTGACTTCTCTTTGACTTAGATATGGATGTTTATATTAATGTGGCCATTGTTTTGGATTTACCTTTTGTAATGGCAGCGTAGACACCCTATCTAGGGTTGTATAGACTCAATGACTTGAAATACTTATTATCCTTTACTTTGCTTTGATATTGTGTTTGTGGATATGCTTGTGCTTCTACATTGCTTGCTATTGTTGGCCAGTGGGCGACAAATATCTTAAGTCCTCTACACATAGGTATGTGAGCACGAAGAAGGTGTAGAAGCATAGGGTGGAAGGAGTGACACTGTAAGTTCCCTTCACTTTGGTATAAGTATTGGTCTTCCATGGTGATGGTAGAGGTTAGCCCTATACTGCTCTTCATTATCTCCATAGGCATATGGGGTTGAGAGCATGCCCTTAGAGATAAGGGTTTGTAGGATGCACCCGGAGTGCACACAAGTGCAATCTTATCATTAGAAACCCATATCCACAACACTGTTATCTTAGCAAACTAAGGAGAACACTCTTACAAGTCAATTGAACCATACAACCCTAGATCCTTATGATTGAGAGTTTCCCCTTTTACGACCTTCGTAATTCAACCACTTTGTTAGGAATTAATCACAACTTGCATGACTTTACAAACATACTCTTCAAGCATTTAGTACACTAGTTTAGGAAACCTAATTAACCGTTCACTAAGGAAATCGACCTGGTACTTACCAGTTTTATTACTTGCGACCACATACGCTTGCGTGAGGAGGCTTGAGTGCTTGCACTCATTGCCGACAGTCAACACTGTGTAGAAGAAATCTTTTCTTGTATTTCTCCCCCTCATTGAGTTTTTTCTTTTATTTTTTATTTTTTATATATATTTTTTATTTTTTTTTAAGTATTTTCTCACTTATACATGACCTTTACTTAACTCAATCCGCATGAATCTTGACTAACCAGGACTGGGAAAGAAACAAAACTAAAAGAAAAAAAAGCACACAAAATATACATTGTTCAAGAAAAAGAGTTATTTCACAAGTCAACAAGTGAAAATCCACTGTGAAGAAAATAATTACAAAAGTATCATCCTCTACTAAACTATACCATACTCCCTCTATTATAGAATAGTCACTTGTAGAAGAAACACCAACTTTGAAAATCTTTCACCTACCAAATTCAATAGATCACAACAATGAATTTAAGATCTCTTAATGAGTGACTCAACATATCACTGAATATAAAAGCTCTCATGATTAAGATTCATATAATAGCATACATATCTAGATTGTCAATTCATCCAACATCTCATGTGATAGAACATCTGGGTCATTAGATGAAAATACCATTCATCAATTATTACACAAACTTATTACCAATTCTCGATTTTCATTTAACTAGCATTGCATTTGCTCATAGACTTGAAATTACACTTGATGCATGAGAATTAATGATGCATGCAGAACAAATAAAGAGCATAATTAATACTGGGTTATGACTACTTAACCTACTAAAAGAACTGTTGAACACTGAGGCATAAGAGGAGACAGGGAGTGGTAATAGAGTTTGTAATAGCTTTCTTGTATTTAAGCCTTAAGGATCCCCCTTTTTTATACATGATTTTTATTCTTTACAAATGAAAGTGACAACCCATTTACTATCTCTAAACTAGGATCATTCAAGGCTATTAACTAAATTGGGAATGAACATGGATCGAAAGTAACTTATAAACTGGGAAAGGACATGGATGGAAAAAGAGTGTAGGCTAGGCTGTCAACACTCCCACTTAAGATGAGGCAAAGATATCATGAAATCTCATCTTGCCACAAATTGAAGAAAACATAGAACCACTAAGACCCATCGTTTGTATCATTGTATGTTTGCCAATTATTTTGAAGATTTAATAAATGATAAACAAATAACTTTCTGATCCAGCTTCTCCTTGAGAAAATGACAATCAAGTTTTGTGTACTTAGTTCTATCATGTTGAGCAGGCTTATTGGCAATGTTAATGGTTTCCTTATTATTATAGAATAGAAATAGAGGAGAAGACTAATAAAAGGCGTAACTCAACAAGTAGTCGTTTCAACCATAAGATCTTACAAATGCCTTGAGCTATAGCTCGGTACTAAGCCTCTACACTATATTGAGCGACAATCTCTTGTTTCTTGCTGCGCCAAGTCACAAGATTTCCACCAGCAAAAGCACAATATCCTGAGGTAAATTGATGGCCATTTGTGAAGTCTGCTAATCAACATTAGAATAAGCTTCAACCTTGAGATGTCCATGATGAGAGAAAAGAATACCACACCTTGGGCAACTCTTAAGATATCAAAGAATTCTATATACAACTTCCTGATTAGCCTGCCTATATGATGTTGATATTGTTCATGGTCGACTAGCTCACCATTATTAGCTTGATAAAAGCGATGATTACGCTTTCGATAGGAGTAGCAGCATATTGACATCCTAACATCCCTATTTCAATCAATAAATCCATGATACATTTCTGTTGAGAAAGGAAGATGCCATGAGATGACCTGGCTACTTCAATCCCAAGGAAATATTGTAAATTACCTAGATCTTTGACTTTGAAAGATTGTGCGAATTTAGCCTTCAAGCGATCCAAATTTGGGAGATCATCAATGTAAGAATAATATCATCAACATAAACGATTAGGATAGTAACCTTTGCTTTATTGTGATAGAAGAACATGGTATGATCTACATTACTTTGGTGATATCCTATTTCGAGCAAGGTATGACGAAATTGGTCAAACCATTCTCTAGGTAACTAATTCAATCTATAGATATGAGGGTTTGAAGTATATTGATCATTGCTATAAGAGAGAAAGTCTCATCATAATCAATAGGTTATATTTGTGTAACCTTTGGCAACTAGACGAGCTTTGTAGAGATCAACTTTATCTCGAGGGTTTGTTTTACAGTATAAACCATTTGCAGCCAACTGCTTGTTTTCCAGCAAGTAAGTAAACCAATTCCCAAGTCTGATTTTTGTCCAATGCTTGCATTTCTTCAAGCATCACTTCCTTCCACACAGGATCTGCTATAACATCCCTCTAGTGCGACGGTATAGAGATAGTTTCTAATGATGCAATAAATGACCTATATGCAGGTGAAATAGACTCATATGAAACAAAATTAGTAATATTATAATGAGGGCGAGAAGCTTTTCTACGAAAAATAGGTAAATTCAAGGTAGGGTCAGGAGAAATATCATCATTATCAAATGAGGATGATGGAGCTGAGTAAAAAGGAAAACTTTTGAGTAGTGATAGAATGAATATTGGTTTTAGTTGAAGACTCCCTATGTGTATTAGTGATGAGTGCATAATTATACATATTTTTGTACTATATTTGTATGCACTTCGCTTGCCTTTTTGCATGGATTCCTCTATTTTTGTGATTTGTTGGGTATTTGTTGTCATTGAATAGGAAAATAGGGCCCCGAAACAAAAGAAGCGAAAAACGAATCAATTCAAAGCCAAATGAGCTGTAGAAATCAAGAATTTATTACAAGAGCTACAAGACTCTGTAAATGAACTCCAATATTCAGATTGAAGAACAAGAAGTTTGGAACACCCACTTAAAATTTCAAGTCAATCTGAGGTCAAATGGTCATCCGATCAAGCTTTTGATGAAGACTACTGTGAGCTAGAAAAACCACTGCAGACACTGAGCTCCTAACACGATCGTGTCCAGATGCACACGGGCGTCTCAAGCCTATGTGTAGGCCATGTGCATCTCGAGACAAGCCAAAACCACATCAATTTAATTCTAGATGATTCCAGAATCACACGTCAACACAGGCCAAACACGGCTGTATGTCATAGAATTGAAGCTTATAAAAGGTCGTCGGATACAAATTGCAAGGAGACTTTTGGCGGATCATTTTTTGTAGGTTCTTCGGCCATCAGCTAGGGTTCCAGAGAGGAGATTGAAGGCGGAGGAGGCATTGGTCAAGGGAGTTTATGATCTTTATTTATGTCTTCCTCTTTAACTTTTGTGATGAATTGTATTAGTAGGAGAGGCTAAACCTTCTGTGGTGACTCGGCTCCTTGAACCCTTATATGATTTTATGACTCTTTTCCTTTATTTAATATTAGGTTTTTCTTTTTTATTATTCTTAAAGATTATCTATGTGTGCTTAATAGTTGTGGTTTGTTAGTGTGAAAGCATTGATAACATAATTAGAGTTGCTTGATACATGAAGAGAGATCTCGATTAAGTTAGGTCCGGGCATAGATAGTAGGGGGTGCACACACGTCGATAGATGGGGTGATCACGGTGATTTCACAACACATTCATCAGATTAGGGTAAAACCTAATAGTGGGAATCACAGGACACTGAATAGTAATTATGTAGTCATATGGCAAGAATCCTTTGTATGGGACTAGGGTTTGGCTGCACGAGAGAAAATGGTCAAACTAATTTAGGGTTCTCCACGGTCCAAAAATATATCAATTAGATAGCCAGTATTAGAAATTGAGTTGAGCAAAGGATTTTTATGGGGATAGAGATACGAGGTGCCATGTTTTCTTGATTGATAAAACCCTAGATTTGCCAACTGTTCACTTTAGCTTTAGTTCTTTTTTAGATTCCTTAGTTACGATAAAAAAACCAAAAATATTTTAGGCTACATAATAGAAGATAAATTAGTGCTAGCTCTAACGTTCCCTGTGGATTCGACTACACTACCCTCAGGGTACCTTACTACTTGAGTGACCCAGTGCACTTACGGACGAGCATAGCACATCAAGTTTTTGGCGCTATTTTCGCGGAATAGAACTTATAGGAACACTAGGATTCGATTTTTCTAGTCAAATTAGAATTATTTTAGTCTATTATTTTTCTTTTTATTTTCCTTAGATCTGAACATTGACTTTCTTCTCTCTGTTGCAGGAATTGGTGCATGACCAGGAGTTCCCCTATCCATTAATTGTGCGGATCAGTTTTGAGTGTCAACCGTAAGAAGATTAGAAAAATCACTTTGGAACAGACAGCAACAACGGAGACAAGTGTAGAGATTGATCAACCAATACTAATAGTAGTACCAACGCGATCAATCTTAGATTTTGCTAAACCAAACCTTGATGGTATTGGGTCTAGCATTAATCTGCTACTAATCACAGCTCACAACTTTGAGCTAATGCCTCATGTCATTTAGATGATTCAGAGACATGCCAGTTCGACGGTTTTAAAGATTAGGATCCATACGCACATTTGACTAGTTTCTTGGAGATTAGTCACACAATTTCAGCAAACGGAGTACCAACTGATGCAATTCGACTCAGATTATTTTCGTTCTCATTCAGGGGACGAGCCAATTAACATTAGTTGAGCTCACTATCCCAAGTATCAATTACCACATGGACCCAATAGGCTGAAAAGTTTCTCATGAGGTATTTCCCACTAGCCAAAATAATGAAGCTTCGAAGTGACATCTCCTCCTTCAGATAATTTGAGTCATAACACTTTATGATACCTTGAAGAGATACAATGAGTTGCTCAGGAAGTGCCCATAGTATGGTATAGTGGATTGGATGTAAGTCCAAACCTTCTATAATGGATTAAACGTAGCCACCAAGCATATGTTAGATGTAGCGGCTGGAGGCTCCCTGTGCAACTAAGGACTTAATTGAAGAGATGGCAAGCAACGGGTACCAGTGAAGTTATGAAAGGAATAAGCCTTATCAGGCTGTAGGGATCTATGAAGTGGACGTGCTAACCACCTTGGCAGTACAAGTTGAAGCAATCAGTAAGCGCTTGGATAACATGACCCTTCAACAGCAGGCATCGGTGATGAGCTGTGAAACATATGGGGGCCATCCAAATCCTATGTGTCCTCCTGCAGAGGCTGGCACTGGATGTATCGAGCAAGTGGATTTTATGGGTAGCTAGAATAGATATCAGAATAATCCATACAGCTCTACCTACAACCCCAAGTGGAAGAATAACCTGAACTTTTCATCGAGCACCTTAAGGCAAGGTCAAGGCCAATCAAGAACTAATCAACCAATAGGGTTCCAACAACCCACAGAAGAAAAGAAAGAGCCAAACCTGGATA
The DNA here is from genome assembly GCA_026586065.1 of Dioscorea zingiberensis. Classification (NCBI taxonomy): domain Eukaryota; kingdom Viridiplantae; phylum Streptophyta; class Magnoliopsida; order Dioscoreales; family Dioscoreaceae; genus Dioscorea; species Dioscorea zingiberensis. The sequence continues at coordinate 46,572,786 of CM048819.1, read as the reverse complement.
ACGATATTGCATACTATATTCATACCAATGATGAACACCTTAAGAGGAACGAAGAGCTAATGAGAAACCAAGAGGCGTCATTGCAGAACCTCGAGCATCAAGTTGCCCAAATTGCCAAGTCTCTAACCGAACGACCACTCGACACCCTTCCAAGTAATACGAAGGTCAACCTAAGAGAATTTGTCAAGGTTATCACCCTCACAAGTGGAACTGAGTTACCCGACGCCACAAGCAAAAATTCAAGAAAAAGTGACTGCCGGAAGGAAGGAAAGCGAGAGACCAGAAGAGAAGAAGCTAGATGATGGAGAAACATCAGCTGAGGGTAAGGAGAAGGAAGCAACAACGATGCCTGAGTACAAACCAAGACAACCTTATCCGGCCAAAGTAAGAAGGGACCAACAAGATGAGCAGTTTAGGAAGTTCTTGGAGGTATTCAAAGCATTGCATATCAATGTGCGGTTTGTGGAAGCCCTTTTCCAAATGCCAAGGTATGCCAAGTTTCTCAAAGAGCTGCTCACCAACAAGAGAAAGCTGGAGGAAGTGTCCAGAGTGACGCTAAGTGAAGAGTGCTCAGACGTTCTCACAAATAAGCTACCAAGGAAAGAGAAAGATCCAAGGAGCTTCATAATCCCGGCACTATTGGAGGGTTGGTGGATGAGAAGGCCTTAGCCGACATTGAAGCAAGCATCAACCTTATATCATATAAGATACTCCAAAAATTTATGGCTCGGAGATCCAATACTGACTAAGGTAATGCGTTAGATGATTGATTGATCTATTCGTCATCCCCGAGGGATCATTGAGAATGTATTAGTAAAAGTGGAAGAGTTCATCTTCCCAGTGGAATTCATCATATTGGACTTGGACAATAAAGTAAAAGTACCTCTCATCCTTGGAAGACTGTTTATGAAGACTATGCAAGCATTATTTGACATCAAAGAGGACTAAATGGTTCTCTGGGTTGGAGAGGAGGAATTCAAGTTCAAGCTCCAATCAGCCACGCGTCATCTTATAGAATTCAATAATTCTTGTTACGGATAATGCTGATGAACTTCATGCAGAATGAACTCTTGCAGGACCAACTGGAGCGTCTCCTTGATGATGAACCATTACCTTGAGAAGACAATACATAGGCAGCAGGCCCTGAAAAAGTTATGCCAGCCTCGTAGGCAAAGAAGAAAAAGAAGTATTGGAAGAAGCTGATGACGAAGGAAACGAGTGAAGCCACCTCACCGGTATTTTCATCATCAGGCTCACCTATGAGCCAATTCGGTGAGTGTGAATTTAATTCTTTTCTTAGTATGCAGGTGGTGGACGGTCTACCCCCCGACGGGGAAGCTGAGAGGTTCCACCTATCTGAACCTCCTTGAGCATTATAGGTACGTCAAGTGAGGGACGTAAAACAAATGCTTCTAGGGAGGCAACCCAAGTTTAGTTAGCTTCTAGTTAGGTTTCCTAGTTTGTTTCACTTTTGGGTTTAAAGTAGGTATACATTAGTAGTGATTTCTACTTTTTTGATGATGCTTTCAGTAATTATTTGATTTCCAAGATGCTTAACGACTAATTTTTTGTCTGTGGAGTCAATAACACATTATTGTATGCGAAAACAAGTTGAAAGTCGAGGTTTAGGAGGTTACAAAGAGTTACACGCCCTCAGACATGGGCTTGTGCCTGCCCGTGTGACAACAGGTTGGAAATCAAGGAAGACAGAGCGATACTGTCACTCCCCGAACAAGGGTCTGGGCATGTTGACAGACCGGTTGCACTTAAATAGGGATGAGTCCCCGCCTGGATGCAAGGCCTCAGATTTCCTAGTACATATCATATGTAGAGACAATACAACAGAATATTAATAGGTAGTTTACACAACTCCACACAAATACAGAAAATAAAATATTAAGGGCTTACACAACCCTATAGACAATATATAGGATAGTTAACCCTAGAGTCTTAAAAGCAGGATACATAATGAAAGTACAAATCTCTCACACTAGAAAATAATATGAGGTTCGCAAATGTCAAATGAACGATACCAACAACAAGCAACTTTGCAGATAACCCCGCCTACGCCTGATCCTAAGAGTTGTCATCACGTGGGAAAATATCAACCAAGTGCATGAGCCAAAGAAAGACCCAGTAGGATCGCATATAAAAACATGAGGTGTATGGCCAAATGCATTTTCGGTAAATAGACAGAACACAAAATATGCAGAGATCAGATACAATAACAATAATAGCCATAAACAAAAACTTCAGTCAGAAACAGAAAAGTTAGAGCAAAACAGAAATATCAGAAATGTATGGGTAAAATCATAAAACTACATCTCCCTGGCTATAGAATATCAATAGCTAAAGCCTGATCTTCGACCGTGAAGTTGGAGCAGAACAAAAATATCGACAACCTAAGCAAGATCTTTGACAACGAGGTCGGGACAAAACAAAATAGAATATCAAGTCCAGAGCCGGATCTTCGACCATAGAGGTCGGAGCTGACAAGTATGTCTGGTAGCGCTAGTACAAAAGACGTGTTCACACATGGTCCAGACTTACTCCTCCTAACTGGATAGTTTGCGAGGAATGGAAGTGTACAAAAAACCTCAAAAATGCAGAACAAAAATATTTTCAGAAAATAATACAAAGAAATAGATGGATCCCATAATCCATCAAAACATAACAGAATTTATGCCATTTTAAGTATATAGTCCATATTAAATTATTTCAGAAAACAAATATACCTTTCAAAATAAGCTTTTGAGTTTGAAGTACTTACATTCGTACTAGCGCAAGAGCCTATCTTTCGGCAATCTGAGAATTTATTAATCCATATACGCAACTCACACTGCTGTGTAGGGATCTAGAAGATGAAATATCAACTTAGTACCCTTAAATTTACTTCTGATTGAAAGCTGCAACTATGGGGACCGACATAAGGAAGAGCTGGTGGATCACGGCTACCTAGCATCATGGCTATCAAGACTTTCCCTGTGGTCCCTTATCTTGCCCTTGGGAATTATGTATTTTTAAAATTATGTATGTGCGTAGTTCAAGTTTTCGCATGTACTCATAAGGGTATATACGCATGATTACAAATGCGGTAACATAATAAGCTATCTAATTTTTATCAACTATTAGCATGTATGCACCTAATCATGCCCATCATGTCTAACTTAGTTTAGTTGGTAGTCAAGTTAACTTTCAAGTGTATATATAATACACTTCATTCCCTGTGGACTATTACAAAGATAGTATACTATTAAACATTCTTTTGCTCAACTTACCACTAATCTAATTACTTAAAACATCTGCATCTCAGCTCTATCTTATGAGTCTAGTAGAAAATTACAACTCTAAATAAACACACTCATGCTCACAAGGGACTTTTTGACTTAAGGAACACTTTGGTTAAAAGCCAAAACCCCGAGCTTACTTCATTACGACAAGTAGAGGAGCACTGTCTTGGTCATTATTTTCACACTTTCTATGCATACTATCATGTTATTCTTTCCCTTATTTGTTCAATAAAAATCTAATTTACCAGGGCCAAAAGCTTAAACTAGTGTCATAAAACCTCTTGGAGCCATTGAAGATACTACTTAGTAAATCAAGTCAAAAGAACATGGTGATAAGTTATCTAATGTCACTAGTGAATATGATTGTCACGAGGAATTCTCTAAGTGTCCATGGTGTTTCATAGTAGAAATAAAAAAAAAATTATTGTGTAAACTAAGAGTAAAGCAAAACTAAAACTTTTCAACAAAACTATCCTAGGTATACACTAAGCATGTATTTCACATAAAGACTTTCAATAAAAAATGAAGCTATTTAATAGCTACCCATCTCCACACTTAGGATCTTACATTAGCCTCAATTTACACAATAAAGAACAAAAGAAAATATGAGGGGTGTAATGAAAATAAGGAGAAGGATAAACTGAGACTTCCCCGATTCAATAATGATGATTCCAATTTTAATTCGAATTCGGGGCGATCATCCATGTCGGCCGAGATATTTACTCTCTCAATCTTGCGAGGCAAGAAGGGATCAATATAGGTGAAGTATTATAAAAATAAAATCCAAAAGTCACTAACACAAAATTGAGATAGTGACAAGTATAGCAGGGAGAAGCCCTTGCTAACTAGTACAAAAACTCTATTTAAACATCTACGATGATGACAAAATGATAAGTCATGATCCTCCAATCGGGATACTCCTCATTGGATGAAACAATTGGGGTGGCGATCGGAGTGTTTGGCTGTGGTACTGGTGCGACAATGGATGGTGGAGGTGCAGGAGTCGGTTCAGGTAACCACGGAACAGGAGAGGAGTGAGTGCGCTCATTGAGGAGTAGCAATATCTGCCTAATCTACGCTCTTATCTACCTCTGCTCCTCCAGGATTATACGCTGATCTGCCCTAAGCTACTTAATCTGTCGCGTCATATCCTGATATCGGCTACTAGATGGAGGTGGATGTGGAGATGCTTCTGGGGATGAGTCCTTTGATCCTGAGGGTGATGATGCTGATTGATAAGTGTTCATTTTAGCGTAATTTTATACAATATTCATGTATTTTTTACATGCTAATTTGGTAAATTGTGGCCTACCATTGCTTAATAAGTGTTACTTTTGTTAAATAGGGCACATTGAAGGTGCTTCGAGAGAAAGGAGACTTTTGAAGGCTTTTCGGAGGCAAAAACGTCAAAGTTAAGGGCTACAAAGGACCTACAAATGCCCCCGTACATTGAGGACAAGTTTCCCAAAGTTTTGGAGTAAAAACATAGCTTTTTAAGAGGTATATGGACAACCATACAGGCTGCTATATGGGCTGTATGCTACAGTAACTTCAGCCGCTACAGTAATTTCAGCTTCTTCTATTTTGCTTGTATATGCCATACGGGGTAGTATACGGTCTGATTTACAGCCATATGAAGGGACCTGTAAGTCATACGGGCTGCTATCGGCCCATTATGACTCGGGAGAACAAATTTGCGAAATATCTGAGGCCATTATATGTATATGGCCCATATGAAGGCTCGTATGGATCATTTCTGGGCCTGATTTGTATCTGATTTTTACATGATTTGGCCCCACACAAAACCTAAAGGGGAAACCCCTATAAATACCAATGTTTTAGGGTTAAGGAGGCCATCTCTTGGCCTTTGACCACCTTTTGGGTTGTCTTGGCGATCTTGGAGTTCATGAATGGCTAGGATTTGAAGGGATCCTCTTGGGAGCGAGCTAGAGCTTGAAGGGAGTCATCATCAACGATCCAATCTGTGCACCAATAGCGGAGTAAACATTGGAGGGAGATTTATTTGTGTTTATTTTGATGTTTTCTCCTTTTATTGAATTGGATTTGTGTTCCCCTTTCATGGGGAGCTAATATTTTAGGTATTTGGGCATATTGAGCCCTTGGGTTATTTATGAACTTTGATTTTGATTGTTAATGGTTATCTAGTTATTTTCCGTAATTAAGATCTATTGGATGTTTTAATGTATGTTAATTTCTCTACGTTGCAAGAGTTCGGAGGGATTTTCGTAGTCTATATGGGAGAAGAAGCGAACGTCTCCCCATGTGTTGGCCATCTCCAATAAAGAGGATTATGAGTACACTGGGAACTCGGGTATTAAGGAGAGTGAGCCCTTTAGATGTATTATTCCCATAATCCTTCCAAGAATGTGGTTCTCTTGAACATCATCGGTAAGGGCACTAGGATTAGTAATTCTCCTCGAGAGAGGGAGTGAAAGCACCTTAGGAACTCTTGGTCCAATCCATTGCAACTAGTGACCTTAACATTCATTATCTATATTTATGGGAACTCGAGGAGAATTCATTGCCCGAATACCCCCTTCTTATTATTGATTTACCCCAAGATTCAATCCCGTCATTAGTGATATCCAATTTTTAGGTTTTCTTTGTTTAGATTAGTTTAAACCACCACCAATCTTTGTTTTGACTAGATAATAGATGACTTGTTAGTACTAGTACTTCTCGGTCCCTGAGGTTCGATACCCGACTTTTCAAGAGTCTACTTTATTACTTGTTACGACCCGTTCACTTGCGGTTGCATCGCATCACTGATGTTGTGTCTAGACTCCCCTCAATGTCGCGGACTGGGTCCTCTCTGCCTAACCATCGTATAATGATGAATATGCTATCGGCGCATGTGATCAATCCTATCAGGCGAAGAGTACTAAATTCTATAGGCTTCATGGTGCACAACTGAGTCATGCTCTGCTTTCCAATCAATGTGCCCATGTCTCTAATTAGCCACATAACATAGGGCCCTACCGATATCACCCTGAATCTGACATACTGACTAATGTTCAATGTAATCGGCGACCATGTGGCCTAGGTGCATCGGGTAGGACTGTAGAATACTATAAAGTATATATAAATCTGTGCACATCACCACTCCGGTGATGTCATGTTTCCTTGCAATCAATCGGCTAAGTAGTGCATGTAAATACCTATAGACTGGGTTGATGATGAATGAAGCCTTCCTCGAGTCCATGTTGCCCCCATGTGTGATCGACAACCAGTTATGTGAATATGACATATCTATGGGAAACTCCACTGCTATCTGATCATACTGGCTCGTCCCAATAAACTCGTGGCCATAGAGCCCCTATCGACTTAGAAGTCACTGTAACTCATCCTTCGTAGCTCACCACGCAGTTGGAATCTAAGAGCATCTGGTCGCTGACTAGTAAAGTAACTACAATCGACTTCAAAGCTGCTCAACACCTCCGGTGTGAGCTCCTGATAATTCGGCTCCAAAATAGCGAGTATCCTATCCTATCCACCGGAATATATTAGCTTCTAAACCGGCCTGTTTATGCTAAGCTCCTATAGCCCGGGCCAATCTATCGTGCGAGTGTGGAAAAACCTCCTAATGACCAATCGATCATATCGCTCTCCGAACCATCTCTGAGTGAACTTTGGAGCGAAGGAAGAAGTGTTGTCGTCACTACAGCACTTGCGTCCCCACTACTGATATTCTTTGTCCTTGGCATCCCTGAAAGGAGAGAAATCGAATATGAAAAATAAAATCCCAATTTTCTTCCCTAAATTGGTTATTTCTGCTAGCCATGAGCCCGTGGGCACCCGTATTGCTCAGAAATGGCCATTTGGGACCTTGCAATAGTGAGGTGACTGTTTGAAAGTTTATTTCCTTCAAATAATGGAACGAAATCCCTATGCCACTCATAAACAAATAAAACACGCATACAATCCATCCAACATACTCATCAAACCTCATTTGAACCCAAAACCCCTAAGTTTTTTTTCAAGAATATCAAGAAATCTATTTAAGAAATTGGTTTGAAATGCATAACTAAGATTTTTTTGTGGGTGTGAATGCTGAAATCCGAGTCGGAAAATGCCTAAGGATGCAAAAGAAAGCCTCGGTGGTGCGGTGTGTGAGGGAGAAGCAAAGGGGAGCCTAGGGTTTCTTTGAATTAGAAATGAAGGGTCGCGGGGCGCCCCTCAACGTCTTTATAAGAAAAAGGGGGCAGATAGGTGTATGCTCCTGTGTGCCCATGCCCCTTTGTCTTACAGGATGGGCCATACAGGCCTGTTTGCTTCCATATAGGACCATATGGCTCGATTATCTCCTAATAATTTCAAGGACTGGTGACCATACGGGTGCAGATACGCCATATGGTGGCTCGTCTGGCCTTCTATTGGAACCAAATGGCCAGGCATAGGGGCGTATGTCACCCGTATGGCTTGGGTGTCTCCTAATCATTTCAGGGATTGGCGACCATACGGGTGCAAATACGCCCATATGGTGCCCCGTTGTGTCTTCTGTTGCGACCAAAGAGCTAGGCATACGGCCGTATGCCACCTGTATGGCTTGGTGTTCCTTGTAAATTCAATTTTTCATACCTTAACAGGCTTATGCCGCTTGTATATCCACCCATTTGGCTCCTTGTCTGCAGAAACAATTCTAATTATTTGAAAAATCTATCATGTAGACACAATAATCTAAGTAGGACTCTAAATCTCACCTTATTGAGTTTAATTAGAGAAGTAAACAAAATTATAAAGAATAAAGAATGTCATCAATTTATTATATACTAAACCTAGAAAACTTTCTAAAACCTTGGGTTGCCTCCCAATAAGAGCTTGTTTAACATCACTAGCTTGACGTACCAATTGTTACCTCATAGCAGCTCAACAAGATGAATGCCCTCCCTGGTCCTCCCTCTGAAACAATTTTCCATCATAATATAGTTTAAGGCGGTGACCATTTACCTTAAATGTGCCTTTTTTCTTCATAATTGATTTCCACTGCACCTTGAGGGTAGACTTTAGTAACTGTGAATGGACCAGAACATCTTGATCACAACTTACTAGGAAATAACTTAAGTCTAGAATTGAACAACAACACTCGATCACCTTTCTTGAATTACTTGCGCTGTTTTATAAGCTGATCATGATGTTGCTTGGTTCACTCCATGTATAATCTTGAGGTTTCATAGGCTATAGAGCGCCACTTATCCAGTTCATTTAGTTGAAGTTTCCTCTTCGTTCTTGCAGGGGAAGGGTCAAAGTTTACAAATTTAATAGCCCAATATGCCTTGTGTTCAAGCTCGGTTGGCAAATGACAAGCCTTCCTATAGACTAGCCTACATGGGGTGCTACCTATGGGTTTTATATGTTGTACGATAGGCCTATGGTGCATCATCTAATTTATCGACCCAATCTTTTCTATGATGTGTAACTTTTTACTTAAGGATTCGCTTTAATTCTCAATTAGATACTTCCACTTGACCACTCGTTTGAGGGTGGTAAGGGGTTGAGGTCTGATGTACAACCCTATATCATTTAAGAACCTTTGTAAATTGAGTGTTGCAAAGTGGGTACCCCGGTCACTAATTATGGCTCTAGGTGTGTCAAATCTAGATAATAACTTTGTCAAGAACTTGACCACCCCCTAACATCACTATTAGGCAAAGCTTGCGCTTCCACCAACTTGGAAACATAATCTATGAGAACTAGGATAAATTTAATCCCATGAGAGTTCCGAAAGGGTCCCATGAAATCCATCCCCCAAATGTAAAATACCTTGCACAGTTGAATAGAGCTTTGTGTCATTCCATCATGTTGAGAAAAATTTTCTCTACATTGGAAATTATCACACAGTTGTACATGCCATTGGGTGTATTGAAATAATGTGGGCCAATAAAAACCTGAGTCGAGGATCTTCCTAGCTGTCTTGTTTGCACTATAATATCCACCTGTTGATCCTATATGGCAGTGCACCAGAATTTTCCACCCTTCTTCTCTTAGAACACATCTCCTAACTATTTGATCAGCATATATTCAGAATAAGTATAGATCCTCCCAAATATAATACTTCAGATCTGCAAAGAATTTCTTCTTCTGTTCATAGGTGTATACTTGGGAAGACTCTTTACAACCAAATAGTTAGCGAAATTTGCAAACCAAGAGGGTACTTTTGTCTCACTTACCACCTATAATTCCTCACTTACTATCTGTATACTATATAGATGTTCTTACAGGAGCATACTCATTGATATTTTCATCCTTTAAAATACTTCTATTTGAGTCTTCAAGTTGAGACGGGTGGTCAGCAGCCAGGTTCTCTGCCCCTAGTTTGTCTTTAATCTCCAGGTCAAATTCCTGCAATAATAAGACCCAACGAATTAATTATATTTTAGCATCCGATTTAGTTAAGAGATAACACAATGCTGAGTGATCGGTGTAAACTATGACTTTAGATAACACTAAGTAGGAGCAAAATTTATCAAACACAAAGACTATAGCAAGAAGCTCTTTCTTAGCGATGTGTAGTTTTCTTGCGCATTGATTAAGGTCTTGCTGGCATAATAAATTGGTTGAAAATGTTTATCTCTTTGTTGTCCTAAAACTGCCCATACTCCATAATTAAACTTGTATCACACATAAGCTCAAATGGTAGATTCTAGTCCATGGTGATCATGATTGGGGCCTGGATGAGTTTCTCTTTTAAAGTGGTGAACGCTGATAAATACATAATTATACATATATTTCTATCATATTTGCATGCACTTATCCCGTCGTCTTGTATCAATTTCCATATTTTTGTACTCCTTTAGGTTTGTTTTTTGATTGAGCAGGTAAAATAGGTACCCGGAGAAAAAGAAATGAGAAACGGGACAAACCAAGACTAAATGAGCTAAAAATGGAGTCAGCAAAGATATGCATGGCCTAAGCATACCTGTGCTCGGGCATGCATCTGCCCGTGCACCTCTCTGTCGTGAAATCACGCTGCGAAAGATATGCATGGGTGTGCATTAGATCCACATGCTCATGCCACATTAATCCAAAATCTATATAAACCCGTTGAGGGCATGGAATTCAAGTACTTTTTGGTGGATCAGTCTTCAGAGGGTTTCCGGGCGATAGCTAGGGTTTCAGGAGAAGATCGAAGGTGGATGAGACAGAAAGCAAGGGAGTAACCCATATTCATAGTTAAGTCTTTCTCCATTATCTCTGGTATGGTTTTCTATAGCATAAGAGGCTAAACTCCTTTATGGTGCCTCGGATACATGAACCCTACGATGATTTGTTTTTGAATTCATTTTATTATTGGTTTTTTTTCCTTTATTGACAATTCTTGTGAGTTATCTTTCATGCCTTTGTTCTTGATTTATGTGGTTGGAATTGCAAGAGCCCTAGTCATACACCTTGTTATATTGCAATGAAGTACATAGGTGTTTACGGTTATGATCTGCGTGCATGTCTATTAATGCATTAGCCCATATTTCTCTCCGTTTATTGAGTCTGATTAGCATACCGAGTAATTGGATGTGGTATCTAGAATGTGTAGTTGTCGAACTCTCCAAAAATTAGTTAACAGATAGCTAATATTAGGAAATCGATCGTTAGCAAGGGATTCCTAGGGGAATTGTGATCCGAGGTGCCACGCTTCATCTCTGACTTCCCACAACCTACCAACTATTCGTGTTAGTTCTTTTTTAGGATCATTAGTCAAACTACCAAACACTTCCCATACCTTTAGGCTAGATAGCAGAAGATAATTAGTATTAGTATTCCAGCCCCGGTGGATTCGACTAAGGTACTTTATTATTTGATCGACCCCATACACTTGCGGGTGAGTTGTAGCGCACCCTGTGCGTGCATCAAACACTGACAAACATCCATAGGTGAAGTCAAATAGTATATCTTTCTTAAGCAATTTAGTCAGCGGTCTAGCTATTTTGGAGAAGTCTTTTATAAATCGCCTATAGAATTCTGCATGCCCCAGAAAACTCCGAACCACCTTGACTGAAGAAGGTGGATATAGCTTTTCAATAGTTTCAACTTTTGCCTTGTCCACCACGATGCCCTTTTGTGAGATTTTATGTCCCAAGACTATCCCCTCCTGAACCATAAAGTGACATTTTTTCCTAATTTAGGCCTAGATTTGTCTCCTTATATCTAGCCAACATCTTCTCCAAATTTTTGGGGCATAGGTCGAAAGAATCTTCAAAGACTGAAAAATCATCCATAAATACTTCCATGATGTCCTAAACCAAATCTTCAAAAATGCCTAGCATAAACCATTGGAAAGTGGCTTGGGTGTTACACAAACCGAAGGGCATACGACGATAGGCAAAGGTGTCATACGGACAGGTGAACGTTGTCTTCTCTTGATCCTCAAGGGGGATATGGATCTTAAAATATCCCAAAAATCCATCGAGAAAGCAATAATATAAATTTCCGGCCAACCGCTCAAGCATTCGGTCAATGAATGGTAGCGGGAAGTGATCCTTTCTTGTAGTATCATTCAATTTCTTGTAATCAATGCAAACATGCCATCTAGTGACTATTCTTATGGGTGATTAGTTCATTTTTCTCTTTTTTCACCACTGTCATTCTACTCTTTTTGGGCACCACTTGCATTGGGCTCACCTAAGCATTATCAGAAAATGGGGTAAATTACCCCGAGATTATAGAGTTTGATGACCTTAGCTTTCACTAACTCTTTCATGTTCGAACTACACCTCCTTTGGGGCTGAAGTGTAGGTCTATAGTTTTCTTCCATCTAGATCTTATGGGTGCAGAAGGATAGGCTAATTCCCTTGATATTTGAAATTTTCCACGCAATAGCCTTTTTATGCTTTTTGAGCATTTGTAGTAACTTTTCCGTCTACTGATAGGACAAGTTTGAAGCAATGATCATGGGGAGTTTCAAGCCCTAACCCAAGAATGCATACCCAAGGTGTTTAGGTAGTTCCTTCAATTCCAGTTCAGGTGGTTCCTCGATAGATGGTTTTATTTTCTTCTCGTTATCCTTTAATATCTCATCGAATTCCTCTCCGATTTCTAAGACTTGGTAATCCTCCAAACAGTGGTCTACATCACTCATCTCCTCCTCTAGAACTGGAGGGGTCTCCACTTGTAAATATGATGAATCTGTCCATTCCTCTATATATATTGTGCATGTTGAGTCAGGATATTTTTTGCAACTTTCTTCTACCTCGTTAAGTCTTATATTCATATCCATCAGGACTATCAGGAATCACCAGTGTTATCAGTATCAGAGGTTGATTGCTCGATGTATATACTACTGAGCTCCTGAAAATTCTCTTGTTCTCGTTGCACAAAATCGTTAAAGACTTCCTCTCAATTCACATTCTCGATGACATTGCATGATCTTGGTATGTTGAGGTACAACACTCTTGCCAGGAATACAGATTATATGGTGCATATGATTCATCAACTCGATAAGACATGTGTAAACAGTCCTCTTCTACGTGATGATTTGACTTACATAGCTCACTTACGATCTAGTGATCCAAAAGTTTCAGCTGCAGGGCTAATTAGCTCTTCACACTGGCTATAGAATTGTCCCCTTGTAAAACAATATGAATAATATGATTAGCGCAATGGAACCAGAATATAAATCAAAGAAAAATAAAAACCTAAAACTAATGACTAAATTAACAGACTTCTAGTGTTCCTAATTGTGTTAGTCCCCGACAACGACGCCAAAAACATGTTGTGTGAAAACCGCAAGTGTACGGGTTGTCACGCCCCAGACCTAGGGTCCCAGCACGTCGGCAGACTGGCCGCACCTAAACAGGGACAAGTCCATGCTTGGATGCAGGGCCTCAAATTCCCTAGTACAAAATATGCATACAGTGTATCAGAATAAAATCGAATGGAGTTTATACAACTCCGTACAAATACATTATAGATAATATGGGTCCAAACGACCCTGCAGAAATACACCTTCACCCCTAGTGTCCAATAATAATACAAATATAGAATTATGAAAATACAACTTCTCACACAAGAGATGAAGGTTCACAGACCTCGAAGGAACACAGAAAATCAGAAATTGTTGCTCAAAGGAATCCCCCACCTATGTCCGGATCCTAAGCTTGCTCGTCACCTAGGAAATAGAAATGGGCCAAGTGCATGAGCCAAAAGAATAGGTCCAGTAGGATCACATAAAAAACAATAAGGGCATAAGGCCAGCTCAAATAGAAGAAGCAAGAGCTCAAGTAATGCAAGAATATGTTAGTAAACAAAGCCAAATAGAGCTGATCAAGTCAGAAAGTGCGAATAAACATCCAGAAATACATCTTCCCTTGCAAGTGCATCAAAATATATCATCGGTCCACCCCGGTATCGTCCCAGTAACGGCATCGACTCAGTATCGGCATCGACCCAGTACCGGCATCATCCTAGTGTCAGCATCGGCCCAGTGCCGAAGTGAAGAGCTAGCCTGGGAGATGTACACGAAGTAGAGTGCCAACAGAATATACTGAACAACAAGTATATATCCAAGGAAACAATTCATCTCGATTATATGAACATAAAATATCCAAGAGATCTGAGATAACATAACGACAAGCATATATCCAAGGAAACAATCCATCTTGAATATATAAGCAGAAAATCCCAAAGAGATTCAGAAAGTAGAACAACAAGCATATATTCAAGGAAACAATCCATCTTGAATATATGAACGAAAAAGAATCACAAGCAGGCTAGGGAGTTAGAAATACCCACAACACCGGGTGCGAGAGCCTACCCAGTTTCACTTTTTAGGACCTACTCAGGTTCGAGCCTTCCAGGATTACTCTATCATATCCTAGATATAATAATTAATTGTCACATGACAATTTATGACACTTAGAATGCATTACATGCATTTAAATACTCTAATCATGAATTTACAGAAAGGTCAGCTTTTTAATTTAGAAGCAATCACCCCAGGCTTTTATACACCTGCCCCTACTATTTTCCCTAGTTTAAACATATCTCCTAACTATCAGGATGATCGGAATCAAATTCTGAGTCTCTTGAAGAACATTAGAATTAATAGTTTACTCTTTGTCGGTAGCTACAATAACTGTCAAAAGCTTGAAATTGAAACCTCAATTTGAAGCTCGAAATCTTCACCATTTCACTCCAAACTTCTAGTATATTATATTCACAATATTATCTTTTATTTCCAACATAATTGGCTCATTATCATCTCTTATACTGCCCTTAAAAACAAAATCAATGTTCTCCAGGTGCTATTGTAATTCATGCAGTTTTATTTAAGCTTCTAATCACGCTCTAACCCTCGTCATTCTTTAGCATAAGTTTTTCTAATACACACATTCATTCAAGTATAAATCTGTAGCTCTATTGCATTCAATATCTCAATGATTAAAACTATATACATCCCTACAGTTTCTAATATATTCTTCATTACCTCATAAACACTAAGTTGCAGCCACAAAGAGGTCAAGATTTCAGCTATAATTAGCCTTTGTATTGTTGTTCAATCACTGTCATTGTTAAATGAATTCAATTTTATTTAGGTACCTAATTTTTGTCTATACACTTATTAATTAAATTTAAATCTGACTTGTGGTATCACAAAAAAGGAATAGATTTCTTCTCCTTTGATTGCATTGCCAACAATAAAATTTAGATCATACTGCAACCATGTCTACCCTCTCTCTCTGATACCCAAAAGAGAATTGAGAAAATTCTTAAAACCTTTCTAAAATAAAAATGTATTGTTCCAATTCATAGAAAATTGCATCTATACATTCATGGATGATTTCAACTACAATCTTAACATCTTAGCATTCCTATATCCAAGGCCATAAAAGAAACCATCTTTGATGACCAATTATGTCACAATAACAGGATACCAATTCTTGGTTATTAATTGCACAGTTTCCCAAACAAATATGTCTTCCACCCTTCCGTAATCAAAGACCTCCTACTGTACTTGGATTAAAAATGAACTGTACCAACTGACCTCCAGCCCATGCTTCCTAATTTCAAAGTGCAGCAATGTTCTACTACCATAGTCAGTATTCCCTAATAGAACCTCACAACATAATAGGATATATCATCAAGTTTATCAAAAACAGTCCCATTATTGTCATGAGACTAACAACTACTCTATTACGATGCATTTATCTCCTTCCTCCTCCCAACAATATTCAAAATAAGAGATAGACTCAATGATCAATCCCAATGTTCTAGGTGTCCAACTTCTTATCTTCATCTTCCTTTCCACTCCTAGGTCAGGGTACTCCCATCTACGTCCAAGAAAGAACAGATCCTCTTTTCTTTGACTCCAACCAAAAGTGACCGTTCAACAAGCATGAAAATAAAGCTTCATCCTTAGGAAGGAAGGGAGACTAGAGAACCTTTGGGAGAGATGGGAGGTGCTTTTTTTTTCAACTCCAAAAAGTCAAAAAGGCTTCCAGCTCTAGGACACTCTAATGGAATAAGGCTAACTTTTGGATCGCAATGTCCTTGCTTTTCCCCTCAACGACATCTCAGCCACCTGGTATGCTAGTCCTTCCATTTAAATTATTGTAGAGTCACTCATCTATAGAAAGAGGATATCATCACATAAGATATTGCCTCTTTGCACATCAGTCCAAAACTAACAATAATTTAACAATGCAAGTCCTTATTAATATGGCTTCATGTAAAAGCCCTTTGCAATCGAATCCCTCATAATGAAAGTTATTTGTTTACCCCCTGTTGGCCAGACATACGAATATCAAGTAATTATTTAAAAATTTCAAACTTTACCGATATTTTCAGAGTGGTTATTACACAGTTCGTGTCAAGTAATAAAGTGGACTCAAAAGAGTCGGTGTCAAACCTGCAGAGACCAAGAAATATTAGTACTAACTATCGATCTATTATCTAGTCTAATCGCAATTTGGTTGTGTTTTAAGCTGGGGCTGACTGTTGAGCTCACTCTGGCCTTGCTATCATAAAAATGCCAGTTGTGACCATAGTAGCTGTATGAATCAAAGCAGATACTGGAGTGGAACCCTCAATAGCATCGTGTGAACGAGTATGCGATCCTATCTGTGCAGATTTCCCAATAACACCAATAAGAAGTAAAATACAAATCAGAGTTATGGCATTCAATCTAATATTGTGAGAAATCCATGTATTTTGTGGGGCACTAGCACAAGCAAAAATGGTTGAAAAGCCTGTTGTTTGAAAAAGATTAAAATGACCTGAAATCCTAGGAGCTAATCCAAAATCACCTACTTGATTGACAGGCATAGCTTTTGTAATTACTAAAACTAAGAAAACCTAAGAATTAGAACTCGCTAATAATGAAATGGAATCTTGAGAGCAATCAATTATGAAAAAGGGGTATACAGGCAATGAATCCCCCTCGGGTTTTTATAAAGATATAAATAAAGATCATAAGGTTAATAGTTGCAAGTTTTTGGACCAAGGGTTCCTACTGTGTATTCGATCCCTCTCTCAAGGTGATTGCAGTACCGTTCTAGGGAACCTATAACTTGGAAGATTTATTGCAATAAGACATATTAATGACTCGCTCTCCTTAGTATCCGATCTCTCAACATACTCACAACTTTCTCTACTGAGGTAGATCTACACATGAGAAGGCGTTCGCTTCTTCCCCCAGTGAATCAAATTGGAAATCCAAGTTGTCGCAATGTAGAAATCCAATGGAATAGAATAACACTTAATAGATCTCAAAATAAAAGCAACTAAGTAACCATTAAGAATCAATGTTAAGAACAATCAATAAGCCAAGGGTTCATCATGCCTAAATACCTAACAAGTTAGTTCCCTATAGAAGGAGAACACAAATCCATTTCAAAAAGATTGAGAGGAACAATAATAAACATAGACAAACTTCCCTCCGATGTTCCCTCCACTATTCGAGGCTCCACGATGATCTGGTCACGGATCTCAAACAGATCTTCCCTTTTCTGGATGGTTGATGCCTTCCAAGATTGTCTCCCTTTAAGAGCCTCACCATTTGAGGGTGATTCCGATGATAGATGTTATGAGTGGTGATTAGATACGGTGATAGGAGCTCCTTTCCCAAACCTTGGACGTCCCTATTTATAGGGCTCCACTCTTCTGGAAAATATCTTACGCGTTTTTGGTCCGTGTGAGCCCACCTTGCGTAAAAAATTGAGCCTGGAACTGCTTGCATATGGAGGCCATACGAGCGCATAGCGTACCCATATGGTTCTCTAGAAAAGATAGAGTGAATTCTTATTCTGGCCTGGGATGCAAACGGGGGACCATATGGGCGAATAGGTTTTCTAGAAAAGTCAGAGTGAATTCTTATTTCGGGCCTGGGACGCAAACGGGGGACCATACGGGCACATAGCTCCCCCCTATACCCCTCTTGAGAGTTATGAGTTTCAGTCTAGGAAGCAAATGGGAGGACGTATGGGCACATGACTGCCCATATGCCCTTCTAAAAAAGTCAGTTACTGGGTTTCATTAGGCCATACGGTCGTATGCTCCTTTTGTCTACGCTTGTTTGCTTCTCTAGCGTTCTCAGTCTGACATAGTTGGTGTTGGGGTGTTTCCTTAATTTATGCAGGGCCTTCTTGAGTCCTTTTTAGCTTCCAAATTTGACATGTTGACCTTGACACACCCTCAAAAATTCATTTTTCTCTTGAAACTACTTTGTTATGCCATGTTACTCAAAATTATCACAAATAAGTTCCAGTGTGCTATATTTTCTCCAAATAATGTGCAAAGTGTACATGAATATGATATGAAATGATGATTACGTGGCAGCTTATCACATTGTAATTTGTTATGGTTGTTTGCCCCACGCCCCTAAATTGTAGAGAAAGACTAGGACCTAGTAACTTAGTCTATATAACTTGTAGTAGCTGTCCACTATAGGCCTATATATAGTGCTCAAGGACAATGTAGAAGGTGAGAGGAAAAAAAATATAAAGAATTATATTGTAATAAATCTGAGTTATTCAATAGGAACTCTTCATTTACATCAATTTCTCCTTGTTTAATATTTTCTTTGTTTGCTATATTGGATTCCTCAGTGCTATAAGACATGTCAACGGATTAGAGATTGATCGTTGAGGAAGAGTCCCTTTCTTTCAAAGCTCTCTTCCACTCTCTCCTCATTCTTTGCTCCTATTTCTCTAGCTCCCCCTTCTTTCTTTGGTACCTTCTTCTGACTTGATTGTCAGAGGCTATCCCAGGGCACGAGCGCTCTATTCTCCTCTCCTTGTAGATTACTTCATTGCTGTAACAAGGTGTTGGAAGATCAGATCTTTGGAAGTGCTTGCCAACCCTCCAATCAAAGGAATTAGCCCGAGGATCCAGTTCAAAGAGTCATTCACGCAGCTGATATTTCCCTAAATTTTTGAATCTTGTTTGATTTTGTATCCGTTGATCAAGATTTGCCCTAATATCAAAGGGAGAGCAAATTTCAACGTCAACAGTCTAGCGCTATCTCTTGGAATAATCTTCCAAGAAGCTACGAAGCTCTTATCCATTGCAAGAGCCAAGAAAAGTTAGATGAATGATACTATATTATTGGACATATCATCATCCAAGAAGTCAAAGGTGCTTACCAAAGTTGATCTGCCGAAGGAGTTGTCCACTACATCCCTAGAGGTTCAGTGGAAGTGATAGTGGCTCAATCCAGGAGGGCTACCACAGGATGACAGCTCATGGCCAGTAAAGAAGAAAAGGCGTGTTGAGACAACTATTTCTTTCTCAAATGAGGATCTCGGAAACATCCTTCATCGCCATGATGATGCATTAGTGATCATAGGGATGATCACTACCTAGGAAATCAGATGGGTCTTTATCGGTAGTAGAAGCTCGGTTGATGTCATATTTTGTGATATATATGAGAAAATTAGCCTCGGCCCCGAGTTGATGAAACTGGAGAGATCACCTTTATTCAACTTCACTGGAGAAGAAATACAACCATAAGGAGTAAACTCTCCCTTTGACAGTCGGAAGTTTCCCTCAATGATCAATTGTGTCGGTAAGCTTTCTAGTCATTAGATCTCTATCTAGTTATAATATTATTTTAGGTAGTCCGAGTTTGAATGCCTTGAATGCAATCATCTTGACTTACCATTTATTTGTCAATGAGATTCCCAACCGAATATGGTTGTGGAAAAGTTAGAGGTGACCAACAGACTACATGACAATGCTATGTGGCCCTCCTGCCTGAAAAAGTACAAGAACCTCTGACCATGGGAACTCCAGGAAAAGTAGAAGACCAACAAATAAGAAAACCAACTCCTATAGAGGATCTAGTCACTATGCCGCTATCTAAAGACTGATCTGACCGAACGGTTTAGATAGAAGTAGAAATACAGGGTCATCAAAGAGAAAAATAACTTATGTTTCTGCAAGAAAACACAAACATATTTGCCTGAGCACCCAAAGGTCTACCAAGAGTAGATAGAAAGGTTATAGAAAATCATTTAAATGAGGACCTTTAAGCCTGTCATGCAAAATCGATGACAATTCTCCCCTAAGCGGAAATAAGCTATCGAGGAAGAGATCAGTAGGCTACTTAAGGCATACTTCATCTGAGAAGTTCATTATCCAGATAGCTTACATACATAGTATTGGTCAAAAAAGCATTGGGAAATAGTGTATGTGTACTGACTTTACAGATCTAAACAAAGCATGTCTAAGGGACTATTTCCCTCTTCCTATGATTGGAAAACTAGTCAATTCTACTGTCAGGAATGAACTGTTAAATTTCTTGAATGCCTTCTAATGATACAACCAAATCAAGATGGCCAAGTTAGATGAAGAGAAGGCTTCCTTTATGACAAATAAAGGAACATATTGCTATGAGGTGATGCCCTTTGGTCTAAAGAACGTAGGAGCTACCTTTCAAATATTGGTGAATAAAGTTTTCCAAAAGCAAATGGGAAGGAATGTCAAAGTGTATATTGATGATGTCACGCCCCAGCCCCAAAAGTCCCCGGCCTCGGGTGCGTGAAGCGAGCCAAGCCCGTACCAAAGCGAGACAAGCCAGCTTTCGGTACAAGGCCTAAGTGATCATTAAGCAACCACACGAGTGCAGCGGAATAATAATAATAAGTCAGATGACATAAATCAGAGAATTATATCAGCGGAAGATAAAGTCTAGGGTACAGGTACCCTAATAGTTAATACAAGTATGATCCTATACGGATCCAAATAGGATGTCCTCACACATAAGTAAAATGCATAAGAGGTCGCCAACCTCGGTTACAACCCTGCCCCACGTAAGATCCTAGTGGCTCACGTCGTCTACTCCGCGGGATCTGAAAAGAGATGAAATCAAGTGTATGAGCTTTCGAATGGAAAGCCCAGTAAGCACCTCGCAAGGTGGGTAAGCAAGTCATGAACATCAAGAGATAAGCAAATATAGCAAATCAAAGAACATGACTAAATAAGCACATAGGGCTACACCCCGCACAACCAACCATCTAGGAGACCCAAAGACAAGCAATGAAAGGGGCTCCTAATGTCAACTCTGACCTCAACGCTGAAAGATCATCCAAGTGTAGAACTCTCAAAGTATCCCGATTGACCATCGACCTCGGTTTGGAATCGTCCGTGAGTGGGAATTGGCGGCGCTACCCTTCTACATGTCGACACGGCGATGTATGCGTCCCACTAGCAAGAATTTGGATGGGCCAGTATGCTCGTCCCTGTCGGGGGATGACGATGACGCCAGGGTGTCCTCGGCCCTAGACGCTCCAAGTTGGAGCACCCACACTCCACTGATCCGGGCGGAAAGTAGTACGAAACACACATTCAACAGATGCCAACAACCAACATATACATGCACATAATTATGGAAACAATAATCCAATGAAGTCATAAAACAGACATGTGCATACCATCAAGCGATAATAGAGGAATATCAACTAGATAATCATACTAGATCACATCATCAACAAGGAAGGGTACATGAATAGCAATAGCACTTGCGTGCACAAACATGGATATCGAAAGATCATCGAGTAATGCCAATAAAGCCCGTGTTCGGGCGGGAACTAGGCAAAGGCACTTACTAAAAGACACAGTAGCAAATCCAATAAACACTCCGTAGAGTGGGTACTAGGCAAAGGTAACTTACCTCCGTTGACGATCTATGCGATGAATTAGGTCCTCACTAATGAAGCTTGGCGCTCCACGTCAGTATCTGGTGATCAAAACATGACTCGTATAAGTATTTGAGCCATGTTGAACTTGCTAATTATTTGGACCATTTGCTTGGGCCTTCTGGCCCATGGGTCCATGGAGTATGGGACATTCCTATCATGTAGATGTATATATATATATATAGGCATATTGGCACTAGTGATGAACATCTACACTTTGTATATCCCCTGATCTCATGCTCGTGACTCCCCATGCCAATTAATTGGTCATATGTGCATGCCGCTTTAAAGGCATCCATGATCCTATCACTAGTATGTTTCCATGACTCTTATTACCATGACTTTATTCACTCATGCAAGGTTTCAAGTATCCATTCACAGGTATGGTAGGTTGTTATACCATATGCATCCTCTCTCTAGATTGCAAGCATACCTCTCTCTCTCTCTCTCTCTCTCAACTCCACCATGCAAACCTCTCTCTCTCTCTAAATACATGCATGCCTCTCTCTCTCTCTTAACTCCACCATGCAAACCTCTCTCTCTCTAAATGCATGCCTCTCTCTCTCTCTCTTAACTCCACCATGCAAACCTTTCTCCCTCTAAATACATGCATGCCTTTCTCCCTCTTCACTCCACCATGCAAGCCTTCCTCTCTCTAAATACATGCATGCATTTCTCTCTCTTCACTCCACCATGCAAACCTTCCTCTCTCTAAATACATGCATGTCTCTCTCTCTCTTCACTCCACCATGCAAGCCTTCCTCTCTCTAAATACATGCATGCCTTTCTCTCTCTTCACTCCACCATGCAAGCCTTTATTATGATAATTCTAAACCCATCATGTATGCATGCTCACCCCCTAAGAACACTATAGGCCCTCACTGTGTTATGTAAGCAACCATGGATAACCCCGGCCTTCATGCAACCTAACTAAGAGCATGACCATATCGGTCATGACTTTCATCTATGTTAACATAACCCTCCTTTCAAAACCCAAGTGTGCAGCCACTCGTGTTCATTTGGCTCAAGTTTATACAACTAACTATGAATAGGGGAAAGAGAAGCTAAGCTCACCAAGGTTTGGACGACTCCCGGCGATGCGACGGCGTCTCCGAAGTCTCCAACGGCTGGCGTCGCGGTGAGGCGGAGCTCTTTCACGTCTCTCTCTCTCTCGGTTTGTTGCAAGGCTTGAGGGTGGAGGGAAATGGAGAGGCTGTCACTGTTCTTTGTTAAACCAGTGAGGATGAGCCCTCTTCATATATATGCTCTTTTAATGCTGCAGAGGAGGAGCAGTAGAGCTCGAGATGGGGTTGATGGAAGGGACCACTCACTGCCACCCGCCCCCCCCCTCAGAACAGGGACCTCGGCCTGGTCCCTTGTTGTGCGTAGGTCCTGCTGTCCCTACGGACGCACTGGCATAGAAACTCCTGCGAAGTAGAGGGGTGTCCTTATTTCTTATGGAGGTGGCTGGCTCGAAGTGGTCGAGATGGGGGTGGGCTGCCATGCCCTCCCCACATGCGGTGCGTCAGGTGCCCTCCTCCGGTCGTATGCATGGTTGGGTTCGTCAAGGTTTTAGGAGTCCCACCCTTCATTCCATTTGGAAGAGAAGCTGACCCGGCTAGAACGCCTTCACGTAGAGATTTCTCAAAGCGTGTCATCTTGCAAGGAAGTCCATCAGTTCTTGAGTATTCCCACCTTTTCTCAACACCTAAGTGAAGTGTATTACCATTACACACTTACCTTCGTGCATGGGTGTGAAATCTTTGTTATAATGCCCCCCATGGTTCTTACTATTTCCCATGCAAACCCTCGGCTGGTTCCCATGGTCTACTCGTACTTTAACTGGGCCATGCATAACCACGTGAGAGGGAACAAGTATGAGAGAAAGGAATGGTTACAAGCCTTAATGGTTAAATAATCAAAAGCTTTGTAAGTTCCAGGGAAGGCTTCAAAAGCAAATGCTCTACTTCAATGTGTTTGATCCATACATGCATAGCCTTCTCATCCCTCAAATCAAATCTTTAATTTGTCTTTCAATCAACTTATATAAATATACTAGTGAAATGCACGTGCGTTGCACGACCGATATGTTGTGTTGTTTGGTTATTTTTAAAATTTAAATTTATTGTATTTATATTATATTTTATAGTTTATTTTGTTTTTCATTAATATATGTTGGCTTATATATATTACTTTTCATGTGCATAGATAGCAAAATATAATGATATATAAAAAACACATAAAAATTATAAAGTTTTAATACATTGATTTATGTACTTATACACAAATTGGCATATATATTCTATCATAGTAACATTTATAAGATATAGTTATGTTGAATGTTTATATATAGACCGATAATATTAAATAATAATAATCAATTTTTTATGGGCTTTTTGCAGGTGTACCCCTGAATAATTTTAAAATTGTGTATTTATCCCTGAATAAAACATAATTGCATACATACCCCTGAATAATAGGTATAATTACGTATATACCCCTGGAGTTAAAATCAAATGAAAAACCGTCAAATTAACAAACGGTAGACATGCAAAATGACCATCATACCCTTTACAAATATACCTCTAAAAAATTTGTTTGACTATAAATTTAAAAATACCCCTTTAAAAATCTAAAATTAAAAATAGTTAAAAAAATATATAAAGAGGGGTATTTTGGAGATTTTTCAACCCTTAATTTAAGTTGTAACCATGGTTAAGATTACTTGGTTAACTTCTGTCAACGAATCCTAACAGTAGGGGTATATCCGTAATTCAACCTGTTTTTAAGGGGTATACAAGCAATTATGATTTTTTCGGGGGTAAATATGCAATTATGAAACTTTTGAGGGGTATATAACCAATTTCCCCATTTTTTATTATGTATAGATTCTAATTTTAGAAAAATCTAAACATTTAATTTAAATATTAAAAATATCGGTTACAAAATTTTTGTTTAGATTTCTATTTTTGTCAACTTCAACATATATATTTTTCCTATTGGTTCCTGTATTTATTCACTATAAAAGGACTCTATATTTTAGATGATCTCTTATAATATTTCAACATATAAATTAAAGAGAATGTTTTATAAAATAGGTACTTTAGAAAAAAATCAAGTAACATAATGAAAGAATAAGGTTATCTCTATTTTATCATTTTACATAATTATTAAATTTTACTATGAACTCCTCTTAACTTTCATTTATCCCATCAAGTTAAACAAGCTCTTGTAGCCATAACCATAATATGAATGTATAAATATAAATATAAACTGATTGAAATTTTTAAAATTTTTAAAATTTAAAATTTTAAGTTTTATATTTAGATTAATTGAATATGCTTTAGGTGCATCATGTATTCCTCAACATGAAAGGCAAGCTCTTATAATAAGAATTAAAATAAGAGAGATAATTTTTTTCCTTTGTAAGTTAATAAATAAATTTTGGAATGTGATCTAATAGAAATTTAGTTTCGTTGTTTTTCAATAAATTAAAAATAATCTAATTATTAATCGATAAAATTAAATATATACATTAATAGAATTTTATTATCATTGATAATCTAAAACTAATTTTATATTTTAGCATTTTGGCAAAAGTACCTAACTTTTGGTCATTTTTCCATATAAACCTAGTAGTTTTATAATTATAATTTTAGTTTTTAAGAAGGTGGTTTGTAATAGTGTCAACTTTTGTAGACAAAACCAACCATTTTCTAAAACTAATTTTACATTTTATGAGGGCATCATGCAAAAGTACAAAACTTTCGGAATATTTTGTAGACAACCCTCATAGTTTTGAAAATTAAATTTTAGCGCACTTTTACATAATAATTGGTATTTGGTAAATGAGTTGATTATTGATAAATAGTAAATATAAATTAACTATATAAATCCCTTTGTGAAAGAGTGTTTGTGGAAAAAGTGTTTATTAAAAGAATTTTAATAAATGGTACTTTGGTATTAAAATTTTGATAATAATTTTTTCTTAAAAAATAATTTGATTTGTTTAAAATAAAATTTACCTATATGAAATGGAGAGTTGATTTTTGTTATATTCACATTTTGATAAATATACTAATATATATTAACCTGAAAATAAAGAGAAATCAGATAAATACACACTCTTAATTCTCAGAACAATATGCATGTACTAAGTCATAGTTGAATTCTGTATCAATCTTTAGAGCATTATTCATATCTCAAACTTACTTCCATCAGGAAATATTTGACAAGAAGACAAACAATGTGATTACAAACACACAAAAGTAAGTCCATTTGTCTTCTCCACATGACTTCTTTTCAGGATGTAAAAGCCCTAACTTCTATATTTGTCCAAAAAAACTATATCCAAAGATATAGAAAGTGCCCAGGCTAGCCAACAAACCCAACTATATATAGCCTATGGTCACTCTCATCAGCCATAGCCTCACCTTGACGGGAGAAGACCAAAGGTCGAGCCTCCCAGAAGATACCTTTGAGGATGAAGAGCCCGTCAGGTCGCGTTAGCCAGGGACTCTAACGCTCCCCATGTAAAAACAGGCCCAACAGGGACCACATGTAAGCTTGTATCACTGTTTATTTTTTATCTTCTTATTTCAATAAAAGAATGTGGTTTATTCACTTTTTCAAAAAAAAAAAAAAAAAGATATAGAAAGAAACAAGGATTTCTATGTTGCCTAATTTAGGTTCTCAACCAAAGAATTCTTTGGGGCAATTCTAATCCCGATATACCTATAGTTTCGGTGTGAGTAAAGAGATAATGACTACCTTGACCAATAGCAAATATTAGGGTTTAGGATTTCATAAGATACATTTTCACAAAAAGACCCTTCATTTAAAAAATATTCATACAAAATCGTTAATATAATATTTTTTTAAAAAGGTGAAAAATAGGTTTAAACTAAGAGGAACCTCCTCATAGAAAACAAAATTGAGTACCTTGTGGCAATTTTCCCTATGATGAAAGGAATACAATGGGACAATCAATCCGGTGCAAAGAATAAATAACCGAAAATCGGAATAGCTCGCCCATAGATAACAACTTAAACTGTCAAACCTAGGGTTTAGTTCAAATGCTTTATTTTAATAGTTAGAGTCTATATAGAAATTTCTCTCTGAGCAATGAAGGCAAAGACTGCAAGATTTCAACTTTGAACAGTACCGATACTTTAAAAATATTAAATTTAGGCATTAGATAATAGCGATCCTTATTAGATACTATACATCGACATCATGGTATGGATGCAATATAACTCACTAAAATAAAGAAATATTTCATCAGGTAAATACTGTATGTCCAAATAATACATATAGATTGTTGACCAGAGGAACGAAAGGTTCATATATAAAATTGCTAGCATTTTATAACCCACCGGTTTTACCACAAGCCAAGGAATCCAAAAATGTGCTCCCCTGAGGGTTTTGGTATCATTATAACAGGTATTCTAATATTTAGGGAAGTCTGATTTTCAACACAGACCATGTCCTAAAGCCCTGCAACAAGAGAGTTTGAAAATATAACGTAAATACACCACCCATAATGCATACAAAAATCAGAAACTGAAAGAAAACAAAGTTAATGTACAAAAAAAATAAAATAAATGATAGGCTAGGAAGCATACCATCATCATTATTTATCACAGTTAATGCAGTTGCACCTCCTGATACTACAATGTTTGCCTTAAAGGTAAATTCACACTCTCCACGCTTTGCTATGGCAATTGAGTTCTTCAACTGCAACAATGGCAAAAATTTTGAAGGCATGACAAAGTGCTTAGTTGTCCAAATAATATTATAGGACATCTAATCAAATTGTAGAAATTTCATGAATAACATTGAGGTTCTCACCGCACCATGTACATGAAGAAGACATGTTATAGGTTTTAAATTGAATGAATTATTTGACCAATAAAGGATATAAATAGAAAGGATAGGACAACTCAACCAACTCTATAGGTTTTAAAATGAATGAATTTTTTTTATTATTATTATTCCTAAGGAAATATAGCTATAGCATTAACATCAACCAAATCTTAACAACATTGAAGTGAGATAAAGTGAACTGTATATATCTGCACTTATTTAAAGACAAGGAATGAACTAAATAACTGATGTCGGAAAAAAGATGACCTGTGAAGATGACTTAGCACATCAGTTGGATGGATTTGCAAGAACAAAGAGGCAAATCGGAGAACTTTTGCTTCATCAAGTGGTGTAGTAGCACCAAATTTAGCACTTGATCCAACCTAATATTCCATTTCAACACCATTAACCAATTTTTTTATCATAACCTACAAAAGAAAGATGGAAGTTCATTTAGTTTTAAGTAAACTTGTAGTTATACATATATAGCGCCCGACCGGATCAGGGACCTCGAGCACATCAACAGACCGGCCGTATTAAAGAAGAGATAAACTCAACTCGAATACAAGGCCTAATAATGTGATAAGCAGATAACAATTCATAAATAAACATAAACTCGAGTTCATAAGAACATAGAGTCATTAGGGTCCGTAGGCCCTATAGAAGTCTGGTCCCTATACGGGCCCTACAATAACAAAGCTCACAAAGACAAAGATAAAGAAGACTCCTATAACCTCTAGTCCTCCGGAGTCCTCTCCCCAGGCTCCTCTCCCCTCCTATACCTCGGAATCTGTAAAGAGGAAAAGAGAAAACACATGAGCTTTCGAATGGAAAGCCCAGTAAGTACCCCTGCAGGTCACAATGTCATAGATGGGAAATATGATAGCCAATGAGATCGTAATATCAACAATATAGTCCTAGAAGTCTACCACAAGCAAGTCAAAGGTACGACCCCTGATACAGAAGCCCCCGAGCTCCGTAGTGAGTTCTAAGAGAACTCGAAGTTTTACTCCCGGCCAGTATGTCCAGCTTCTGGATGTAAATACGACCTAGATGGTCGTTTGACCCTCCAGTCAACAGGTCGATAGGACTACCTCTCCTACGTGTTAACACGGTCAGTGTACCATGCCCACTGACAGGTAAGACCACCAAAGATTTGCTTCTCTGGTGAGGCTGTCAGGAAGGTCAGGGGGTTCTAACCCTGAAACATTCCTAAATTGGAGCTTCCCTAGCTCCAATCGAGTCGAGCGATGGGACATAGCAAACAGGGACACCAACGTCCCGAACAAACACACATGCTCAACTGGATTCAAAAACAGATATGAACAGCATGTATGGCTTCAGCAGTGCATGTAACATGAATACATAGCAAGTCCAAGAAAAACCCGAAACCGGGTGGAAACTAGGCAAGTGTACTTACCTCTTGTTGGTACTAGATGTCCTTCTAGTCTTCCTTAGTATGCCAACAACTCCCCGAGAGTATCTGGCATGCAGAGGTCCTATTAGAAATAGTATTCCAATAATATTTCTATGTCCTTAGGTGTACATGCATGCCTTACATTCTTATTGGGCTTAGGCCCACTAACGGGTCCTAGGGACCTTCTCTCGGGTTACCGGCCCTTATTTCCGTTTCAGTGTCCTTTAATTGACTTGTAGATTTACTTTGGTCTAACCTAGTCAACTCTAGTTGAGTTGGGCCCATTTCAAGCCCATTGCACCATTTATGTTGACCTTAGTCCCTTGAAGGGCTTTTTGGTCATTTGATAGTTTATGACCCTAAGGTCTATCTCGTTTAGGGCTTAATAGTCCTTTTTGAATTTATTTAGCTTCCTTACTAAATATTTTCCATCACATAGCCAATTTATCCGAATTTAAGAAATTAATTATTTAATTAATTTCTATTTATCCCATTTCAATATTTCATAATAATTATTAATTAATTATTATGTCACATATTCACATTTCCATATAGTTGTCTAATTGTTCAACTATTTGATTAATAGTTTCAATACTATTAATAGAGACAATACTAATTTAATTGCCGAACCAAGGTTTTAATCTCTTATCAAAACCTTATGTTTCCTAATTATTAAATTATGAATAAAAATTTCATAACCTAATAATCATCACGAAACCTAAGTTTTATTATCAATGGAACTAAACACTTTATTCGATTAATTGAGCATGTGTCAAACTTTCCAAACTTTAATCAATTTCATTAACCGACTAACTTTTTGATGGGATGTGTTCCGCAAGTATACGGGTCGTGACCAAGTAATAAAGTGGACTGTGGGAAGTCGGATGTCGAACCACAGGGAATAGAGATTGCTAAGTGTAAACCAAGCTTTACTAACCTAGTCCGAAGAGTAAATTGGGGGGTTTTGGTTTTCAAACGTAAAGACTAAAAAGGATTGCGAATAAGAACTGAAAATTGAGAGTTGATTGGGTGAATCAATGGCAAGAGAGGATACTTGGGTATGTATCCCTTTTGGATTTCAATTCTAAAGATGAGCAAAGATGTTTATGAATCAATATTGGTATTTCTTGTGCCAATAGTCCCAAAATTATATCCAATCCCTCTTCCAAGGTGATTGGATAACTAGTCTCCTAGGACTTGATATGATGCTCAAGGGGTCATTCCTAAATTACACCCAACCCCTCTTCCAAGGTGGTTGGATGACTAGTCTCCTAGGACTTGATATGAGGCTCAAGGAATTTTATATATATTGGAAGAATCATGGGGGTGAATTCGTATGAAAGAGTCGTTTGCCCTTCTAGTACCCGATTCCTCGGTATACTCATGAAACTCTCTAATGAAGCATGTTCCTAATACAAGGAGGCGCTAGCTCTACCCTTGTATTGCACACAAGTAATTTCTAGTGATGAAATTACAATCAATGCATAACATTCATTAGACATTCAAGAAGGTACCAACAAATCATCATAAACATTCAATGCTATTGATGCTCAATCCAAAAGTTCAACATACCCAAGTACCAATCGATTAGTTCCCCATAAACGGGGAACTCAAACCAAAATAGGAAAGCTTACAAAACAATGAAAGATTAATGGAGAACACCATTACCTCTAATGCTTGTGACTCCAAGGGTTCTCTACTCTCAAAATTTGGGGGAGATGACCCCCCAAGCTCTAATCTCTCCTCTAGCCTCTCTCCCCAGCCAAAACTGCCTCTAAACTCTCACACTTAACTATTTATACCCATGAATTAGGGCTCCACTAAAAAATTACAACATTACCCTTGATTGAGCCCATGAAACTGCAAAAGTTACGATGAACGGCCTCGTGAGCGGCACATTCATCGGTCCGATTCGACTCACGGCACATTACGAACCGGGTAGTCAACGGCCGTTCATCACCCCGTTCACCTCTCAGCTTGTTCTGAACTAGGTAGTGAACTGGCCGTTCATCAGCCGGTTCACCTCCGCACTTGCTCGAAGCGGATGAACGCTATTCACAAGGCCGTTCACCCCTCTTTTAGTGCTGTTGCCCGTGTGTGTGTGAACGGCCGTTCACAAGGCCGTTCACCCCCCTATTTCCTTCAAGATAGCCTCATTTGGTCTTCATTTTGTTGATAAATGCTTCCTTTTCATCGGAGTGGCCTATTTATGCCCTGTTTATAAAATATGAAGCATTTTAAGTACCGGCAGGCTACAAATCATTGCATTTGACATGAAAATAAGTATATATATGGTATGTAAATATGCTCAATTGAACGCTTATCACTTTTCAACTATGTCACACTATAGTTTTCAAATTATTAATTATGCTAATAATTTGTCACACTCTATAGTTTCAAAATCATTTGAAACTATACCCATAGTTAAATAATTATGGATGTGTCACACTATCTAAATTTCATAACTAATTTATCACTAATTAAATCAATTATATGTCACATACCATAGTTTTCAAATAGATATTTCATTTATCTAATTATCACTTGTCACTCTAAGTTAATTTTTCATTAACTTTAATCTATGGTCACAAGTCCATAGTTTCTCATTGTAATACCATGTCTAGCTAATTATTACTTATAATAATTAACTAATGTTTTAAATTAAAATGAGAGGAAAATAATTATTAACAATATTTCTGTCACATCCCTAAGTTACTAACTAAAATAACTAAATTAACATTTTTTTTTTTTATTTACTTCTTCTTCTTCTTCTCTCTTTGACCGAAAGTGCCACGGTGTTGAGATCCTTCTCCCCGCGTGCACACCGCCGGGGCTCGGAGCTCGTCACGGCGACTTTGCGACCACGTGACTTCTCAGGTGGCGCCACCAAATTCACCCTCTCACGGAAGTCCGACGAAGCTCTCGGCCGTGAGAGCTATACTCTCCGACGAGCTCCATTATCGACCGAATGCACGCGAGAATGACTCTAAAATACTCTACGGGGTTTTTAGATGCTTACCGAGGGGTTTGTTGACGACGGGGGTGTCGGAGTCGCCGGTAAACGCCTCCTGTCTCTACTCCGACGAGCTCGGCCGGCAACGGCTCCTTCTCCTCTTCGCGTCGTCACCGCGCTGCTCCCTCTCCGCCCGCTATCGAGCTCCCGAGATCACGAGCTCAAAAGCCCAAGCAAGCTCGCAAGAGCTTCTCTCCCCGTTCCTCTGCCACCTCACCGGAGCTGGGGCCTCAACGTAGAACGGTGCTCCTTCCCGAGCCCCCCCCGTGCTCCCTTTATAGGCTGCCGAGTCCAGACGAACAGCCTTGCCTTCAAGTGGCCGGCGCCAACGTTCGTAACGGCCGGAATGGAGCGAGCCTCGAGCGTGCGTTTCCGGCGATGGGGAGGAGGCAGCCACTGCCTCGGGATCAGCGTCCCACGATGGAGGGTTGGGATCATCGGATCACATCAACGGCCAGGATGTGAATCCACAGTCTCGTATCCGGCATTCTTTTAGATCAACCGTCGAGATAATTTTGAGATCGACGGTCAGATCTCAACCCCTTATCTCGCGATGATGTTATCCACAAGATGAACGGTTCACAATAGCCCGCACCATGAGTCCTTCTCCTCCTTGTCCTTCTTTTCATGCCTCGTATCCAGCTACGATCAGATGGATTAACCCCGAGCGCGCCACGTGGCTTCTCCCTGTCCGTTATAACGTCTCGAGATTTATCACGGCATGAGATGATTTAATCCCATCCGTTCATTTCCTCTCTATAGAGTTGTTCTCAATTATCTAAAGGTCCTTCTCCCTTTTTATATTATAGTTTAGTCCAAGACTGAGAGAGGGAACAATTTTCTTTTAATCCCCCAAACTTTTCAAAATTACCAGATAGTCCTTCTAGTCACCATAAACCCTAGTTAGGGTTTTAAGTCCCCTTTTTTTTTCTCAATTAAATCCCTCACTTAGACTCTAAGAAGTTAACAAATAATTTTAAGAGAAACTTTTATCTCCTTTATTTTCTTAAAATTTCTCGGATTTTACAACATAAGAAAATAGTAAGCAAATGATGAATATAGTCTCTTAAATGAATCAAGTAGATCACCTTATTTCCATCAAGCCTATAGAGTTTCAACTATTAAAGAGAAGTGAGTGGAACAAGCAGAATGCATTAAACATATAATGTGTGTGCGATTTTGGCAAAATTTACTTATTACATCTGACAAGAATAAACCATTTTATATTTAACTACTCTAACAAATTCTAGAAAACCATTGCTCATCAATGTAAGTACAAGGACATGAATAAAATTGAACAGTGTAGCAAATGCTCAATTAACAGAATGTTTCGTAATGACGGAATAGCTCTATATTTACCGATCTCTAATGTTTCCATCGAAGGCAAATCATCTTCCTTCTCGCTCTTGGTTTCTAATATATCAACCAAAAGCTAGAAGATAGTGAAATTATCAATAGGAAAATAAAATATGCATCTTTAGAAATTACAAAAATTAGCATCATGCATGACGAACAATAAAAGACCTTTTGGTTTCCCATGTTTTGCAAGACATCCATCATTATCTTCATTATAAATAAATATCTCCCCTCCTGCTGCATCATAGTCTGCCTCCACCGATACTACCCTCCTTAGGCAAGGCACTATGGATTAGAACCCATTAATTAGATCAATACCAATAAAAAAACTATTTAAACTCTAAAAATAAAATTTTTAAATTGCTCTACCATTAAGAACCCTAGCTGTTAATTGTGTGAGAAACAAAATACCCATGATATAAATTCATGATAGTTTCAAAAAATTATATTAGAACAAAGACAAAAAAGGTTGAACTTCGAGGTTTTCACATACCGTTACGGGTGATGAGATATTGCTTGTTAGGGGGAAAAAAGGATTTCCTTTTGATGGGTTCTCCCACTTCTCTGAGACAAAGCCGATATGAAAAGGACATTAAAATCATGAAACCAAAAAAAAGGGAGGAGAACAAAGGGGAGAGGAAACGAACCAGGGCAAGCGAGGACAAACTCAGAGACACTGAGAACGCCCTTCTCCTTGAAGGCCGACACAGTGCGGGGGGCCGTCATCCGATCCACCGTCCCGTTAAGAGCTAAAACCAAAAGAAAATAAAATTAATAAAAATTATTCAATTCATCTAGAAACTCCAAGATCAACCTTCAAATAATAAATATATAATATAAATCAATTATAAGAAAAGATGAGGAAAGAGTTTTATAGGAATCATGAGATAGAAGAAACTAAAATTAAATTAAAATTTGGCAAATAACATAGAGGAGATGGGAGGTTAGTGTAAAATCCATGACTTTTTAAGAAATAAATGGATGAAATTCTCTTCGAAATTATTTGTTAATTGAATAATTTCCCCGGAATAGTAAACAGAGGATTTAATAGGGGAAAATCAAGTTTAAAACCCTAGTTAGGGTTTAAAGCGACCAGAAGGACTCCTGGTAAATTTTGAAAAGTTAGAGGGACTAAAAGATAATCGTTCTCTCTCACAGTCTTGGACCTGGATATAATTTAAAAAATGTCAGGGATCTCTGGAAAATTTTCCATGAGAAAAACCTATAGAGAGATGATGAACGGCTGAGATTAAAAGATCTCAGACTGTAGTAAATCTCGAGGCATTATAAAGGCCCACGGGGAGCCACTTGTCGATCTGTGATTTCATCCATCTGATCGGGGATCAGATACGAGACAGGTAGAGAAGGGTTGATGAAAGTGACTCTACGGTGAGGGCATACACAGAACCACTTATCTTGAGATGAGTTATGGTCACGAGATAAGGGTTACAAATCTCAGAAGCCACGTGGCATGCTAAGATCAAATCATCTAGTGGGGTTTGGATGCGAGGCATGGTAATAAGATCGAACCGTTGAAATATTTTAAATCTTGACTGTTGATCAAAAAGGAGATGCTAGATCCTAGGCAATGGTGGGGTATCCACCGTTGATTACAACGAGTAATCATGGCCGCCGGATCAGATTGGGTGACGATCAGGCAAAGACTGTCTCTTCTCGAGGAAGCGCCCGTATGAGCACCGGTACTGCATTTATTCCGCCCGTTACGCGCGAGGCCGTCGGCCGTTTAACGGCGAGGCTTTTCGGCTACCGACCCTTCGTCTGGTTCCAGAAGCCTATAAAAGGGAGCCTGGGGTCTGGGAGGGAGCACAGCTCTCCATTGAGACCCCAGCTCCGGTGAGGTGACAGTGAAGGAAGAAGCTTCACCGCGGAAGCCCGTCTTTGCCGTAGAGCTCGGTGGCGAGGGTTGTTATGCGGCGAGAGGAAAGCAGACCAGGGAGAAGGACACGGGAAGGAGGAGAGCTCTGAGGGCACGGCCGAGCTCGACGTAGGAGACGGAGGTGCGCGCGAGCCCTTGCAGCGCCGGAATTCATCGTCAGCTTGTCGGTAAGTGTTTGTCACCATCTTACGTAGTCTGTAGAGTGTTTGCATGCAACGCTGAGGCTTGTCGGAGAGTCCCGTTCACGCGGCCGAAAGCTTAAATAGTTCCGGCGAGACGAGGGAGGCTCGCGGCGCTCTGGAGGGGCCGGCCGTGGTGGAAAAACCCTCAGCCGACGGGGGAGAGCTTGGCCAGGCTCGGCGCTTCGCCGAGCCGAGGAGACACTGATGAGGTGGTGCTTTCGGTCGTAGGTCGAGAGAGAAGAAACGAAGAAGATGAAAAAAAAATATATATATATATATATATAATTATATATTAAAGATGTTAATTTAATTAATTAATTCAGTAGAGATTAATTAATTGAAATAGTTTTTTTTAAAACTATAGGAATGTGACATAATTATAGGTTTAATCAACCTATAAGGGATGACCTAATCATTTAATTAATTAGATTAATTAAAAAGATTATTATGGGACTTAGTAATGTGACAATTATCTGGTTAATAATTTGTATGGTAATAATAATAAATAAAATATGTTCAAGGAATAATATTTTGTTACCAATGGTGCTTATTTAGTTGATTAACTATGATAGTGACAAGTTAATTAGCTAAAATAAACTTTTAATAGAATGGTTCATTATCTTAGGTTATGTGACATAATTAGTAGATTTAATTAATCTATGTGTAATGACATAATCATTTGATTAGTTAGATTAATTAAAATGATTATTATGAAATGTTATATGTGTAACAAATATTAGATTAACTATTGGATATAGTTAAAATGATTGAAGGACATTGATAGTGTGACAAATATTAATCCTTATGTTGGGATTGATTGATCTAGTATAGTTGTAACAACTATATGGACATTTAGGAATTGTGACAAATATTAAAACTAATGTTTTAATTAAATAATGACTATAGTGGTGTGACATAAGTTAATTCGATTAATCAACAAAAATGATTTAAGAATCTTGATAAGATTTTGAATCTAGATTGTGCAACAAATCTAGTTGATTAATGTTGGAGTAATTGGAGAGATTATTAAAGTTATTTCATACTGTTAATAAACCTTATGGTGTGACGATGATTAATCAAAATAAGTTGATTAAATCAAAACAACGTGGTTGAAAGACTGGAGATTGGGCTCAACCAGATAAGATATAAACTAATAACATGAGTGGGTTAGTCTTTGTTAGATGGTCTAAAGGTGAACCCAGTCAAAATGATTAAAATGCCCTTCTTTGGTAAAAAGGGCTAAGGTCAAGCTAAACGGTGAAATGGGCTTGAAGTGGGCCCAATTCACTTAAAGTAATTAGAGATGACTAAGTAAGGTTTTGTCACGCCCCGACCCGGATCCCTGACCTCGAAGGCCTTAAGACAGGATCGGGCTGCATTCCCAAGTAGAGGCGAACCCCACTCGGATACAAGGCCTAAGGAAATCATAGCAGATAACAAATACCTCAAAATTTAATAATAAGATAATATCAGAGTCACAACGAAAATCTAAATCAATAAGGGTTTACATACCCTACACATGGTCAAGGCCCTATAAGGGTCCTACAATAACACCACCTCAAGAACAAGTGTGAGGCCTACAATAACACTTGTGAGGCCTACAAACTCAACCTACACACACCCACCAGACCAACACAAGCACCGTGTGTCTCTATGGTCAAGTGCCAGACAATAGGAGGCTATGCTCAATTAGTACGTATACTCCTCTGACGCATACCTGCCCTGCCTGCACACAAGCACCACGAACCTCCACAGTATGGCCTCGGTCATAGGTTGGTATGCTCAGTGAGCATCAACGAAGAGATAGTGAAACCACGCACTCCTATCCGGACGGAGCAATGTGCTCACGTGGTTTCCACGCGGCCACGTGCCGATCAACGGATCCTCGTGATCAGTTAACACTACCTATAGCATACCAATCACACACATACCAGGAAAGACATCAAAAGAATATGTATGTGCATGCATCCAAGAATATCAGGTACCAAACAAAAGACATGCTAACAAATAGCATACATTAAATCAAGAAAACAACTAGCCAATAAATAAGTGAACCAGGCAAGAGCACTTACAAGAATAGACATAACAAAAGTCAAGAACACTCCGTAGAGTGGGGTAGTAGGCAAAAGTACTTACCTCTAACAAGAGCTGGAAACTCCCCTAGTTTCCTCCTGACGTGTCTCTAAGCCTCCACGCCGCATATCCTCAAGCAAAGTCTCTATCGTGTCAAAATAACAACAACCCTACATCCTAGATGCACATGCATAACTCTCTCGCTTTCGGTGGTCCTAAGCTCAATTAAACGGGTCCTTAAAACCATTTACGTGGTTACCACCATTTTCCCTCATTTCCAAGTCCTTTAGTTGACTTTCAACTCTTGGTCAACTCTAGTCAACTTTGGTCAATCATTCCTACCTTACTTTGGTAATGTGCAGCACCCTCATTGGCCGTTTCTAGTCTTCTTAGCTAAATTGGGCCCATCTACCAAGCCCAGTAGTTTAGCTTAACCTTGTCTTGTCTCTTATTCGACCCTCAACTTTTCACTTGGTTAACAAGTCCATTGTTCAACTAGACAATCTATTATTCGTGAGCCTAACATATAGCTCGATCATGCTTGGTGACTTTGACAATTTGGGCCCACTCGCAAGCCCACTAAGTTCTCTAGCCTTCTTATCAAACAACACCTATGCTAATCCTTAAATCATTCCCATAAACCAGCAACTTCAAGTTACCCATGTTTATGCTTTCATGAACCTTCAAAGATAGGGATAGATTGGATTTACATTTTTCATGATCATGTATATAAATTCAATTCATGAAACCACCCATGGAGATCAAACTCCAACCCTTGGACCAATTCTTTACTCATTTATTCCCCCATCTATCCTTATAACCCATGCATTCATGCATATATGAATCCTCATATTTATCACCACACATAAGTGAGAAGCAGGAATTTAAAGAAACTCACCGAGTATAGATGTCTACAGACATTGAAGACAAACTGACCGTCCAAACCAGATCTCCACCGTTCAGATTGGGTCAGGACAAGTCTTCACTATGCTCACCAAAATCAGCTCGATCGGACTAGAAATGATCATCCGATTGAAGCAGATGATGAAACTGGTCGGTGCAGGAAATTAGCAGTGATAGGTTCTGTTTCACACCCCAGAAACCTACTCTCTCGGCTACTAAAAACAATCTTAACCGTTCAAATAGAAGAATAAGGAGTCAAGAACAATCTCACCAAAAATCAGCACGATCCAACGGTGAAAATGGTTAGAATTGCAATCAAAATAGAGCATGCTCAACACTCCTTTGAACAGAAGATCCTAGTCTCTCAAGCTTTCTTCTCTTTTCTTCCTTCCTCTCACCTCTCTTCTTGATTCCCAATGGCCCATAAACTTTCTCAAACTTGCTATTGCTCTATGCCAAGCTTCAAGATTACATGCTTTATATAGGCCTCACAAGTGTAACCTCTACAACTCTTCACATTCTAAACCTCCCCCATAAATCCCAAGATAACACCCGAATAATTTTAACCTTTCAAATTCATAACCCCATGGCACCCTTCCCATTCCAAACCTCCCTCATAAACCCCAAAGACAACACCCAAATATTTTCAACCTTTCAACTTCATAACTAAGTTAACTTGACCAAATTTCATTTATCTAATTCACCAATTAATCCAATTAATGGGTTAACCTAACCCATTTATTCAAATCCAATGCCAAGCTTAATCAAGTCATTGATTAACTTAAATTTGGATTAAACCACTTTGCTACTGGACCAACCCAAGTCATTCGATTCAATCAAATTAACTTAACTAGCTTGGATTCAACCCGATCCCACTTTGTTACTTGACTAACCTTAGCCAATTAACTTGATTAGTTCACCCATAAATTCAAATAATGGTGTAAAACTAATCTTATTACTTGATCCAACTCCAAGGTTCAACTTAATCAAGTTGACTAACTCAATTACCCACTAGACTAAGCACTAGTCATCGCGTTAAATCAACTTAGTCTAATTAATTTGATTTTTCTTAAATTGATCAAAGTTCCCCTTGATCCAAATTAAGTTGATCAAACTTACATTCCAAGAGTTGGGTTGATCAATTGATTATGAGACTAATCCTAGTCTTCTTACTTAATTAATCCAAATACATCTTATTAATTTGCTCAATCTCAATTTGGTCCCAAGCCCAATTCGCAAACAAGGTTAACCCAAGTTTAATCACCAAATGATTAAATCCAATTGAACCCAATCCTTTTAACTTTCAACCAAGTTGTTTGATTTAATCAACCCAATAGATTGGTTCAACTTAATTGATTAATCGTTGTCACATTAGACGGTCTATTAACAATACTTAATAACCTTAGTAATCTCTTAAATTATACCAACCATTAATCAATTAAATACGTCACACATAATAATAAATTATTCTCTTATTTTGTCACACTACCAAGCTTCAGATATAATCAATTTAATTAACCTAGTTAGTTAACCAAACTGATTGTGTCACACCTATAATTCCATAGGATTATACTCAAGCATATTAGTTAATTGATTTTTGTCACACTGCCATACAAATCATTTTAATCAACAGTGATTAATGACCTTAATAATGTCACACCACCTAGGTTTTTAACATTAATTCAAAACAGTTGATTAACCCCCTTAATGTTTTTCACATCCAAAGTTATTAATATTCACTTAAATTTAACCATCACCTAAGTTAATAATTAATTAAAATTTTATATTTATCTTCTCCTACCTCCAGTCGTGGTCGAGCCCTACCGGAGAGCTCGCCGGGAAATCCATCTCTCCACCGGGACATTTTTATCGCCGGCCAACACAGCTTCACGGCCCCGCCTGCCAGCCTAATAGCTTTGCGCTGCATCCGTGGTTCCCAATTCCATCTCCCCGGAGCCTCCCACAACCCGGTTCCGCTTCTCATTACACCTCGCCATGAGCCCTAAAGCGCACTATCAATGCATCAAACGCTAAATTGAAACCGTAGAGAATTCATACCTTAATTCGGTTCTTCCTGTACCAACAGGGAGTGACAGAGACCCCTGTGGTCGAATCCCCTTATCCACCAACCTCGCCGCTGACCTTCTTGATTTTCTCTTTCTCACCTGCCTCTGTGGCGCAGGGGTGGGGTTCTTATAGGCCGAGGCTGAGCAAACGTTCGGGTAACGCCCTCCCGCTTTATTCGTCGATTATCGCTCCGCCTTGGCTTGCCTCGGGAGAAGAGCTGGCGCCACGCATGGCCGCTTCGGGCCAATATGATGGGGAATTAGCCGTGCTTTCGATCGGCACTTCCATGAGATGGACGCCCGAGATCACATCTCTTATTTCCACGGTCCCGCATTAAAAGCAGCTTGGCCTTGAGTTCAAGTTATCATCAAAGATGACCGGTTGAGATTTAATCTCACTCAACGGCCCTTCGATTTTCTCCATTTTCCTAGCATCCACCACCCACTTAGATGGATCTGGTTATAAACTACCCGCATCGGTAGGATCATCCTTACCCAACCCTTTCTCCTTTGCCTCAGATTTGGTATACGATGAGATGGATTCCATCTCAACTCGCCACGCGGCTCTATGAGAGCCTTTATAATGACTTCGAGATAAAACACGCAGTGCAGATGGTCTAATCTCACTGCTCATCCTCTTCTAAATAGATTTTCTCTCCCAAAATTATCCAGAGGTCCCCGAAATATTTTTAGGTTACACCAGAGCCCAAGCCCTGAAAGAGGACAATTCCTCGCAAGTCCCTAATATTTTCTTAAGTCACAATTAAGTCCTTCACCTGTGAGAGAGAGAAATTTCTATTTGGTCCTCAAGACTTTCCATAATTACCAAGAGGTCCCTCTCGACTCCCAACTAACCCTAATTAGGGTTTTAAACCTTTAATCCTTTATTTTACCCTCTTTCCTTTAATTAAATAAACCACCAATCCTTCCTTTATTTAATGAATTCATCCCAAGAATTCATTCATTCCTCTTAATTACTAAAATACCCTTGGTAGCCCCAATTATACCCAACTAGGGTTTTCTCTTATTTCTTAGTTTAATTACCAAACTAATTAAAGGGAGTAAATACAAATCCATGTATTCAAAGTTTCGGGAATTTTCTTTAATAAAGAAAATTTAGAAATTTGTTTCTCCATAAAAATTTCATTTTGATCAAACCTCGGGGGTTTTCCTCATTTTCCAATTAAATAAAACCCAAAAAGAAATTTTAAATCCCTAAAATTCTTGGGTTTTACAGGTTTAGACTCAACAAATGAATACAAAGTTGACTAGGTTTGACCAAGTTGGGTCTGGGGCCAACTAAAGAACATGGAGACATGGGATAAGATAAATAACCCGAGAGATGGTCCTTAGGACCCGTTAATGGGCCTAGGCCCAACAGAGACAATAGACATGCATGTAT
The DNA here is from genome assembly GCA_026586065.1 of Dioscorea zingiberensis. Classification (NCBI taxonomy): domain Eukaryota; kingdom Viridiplantae; phylum Streptophyta; class Magnoliopsida; order Dioscoreales; family Dioscoreaceae; genus Dioscorea; species Dioscorea zingiberensis. The sequence goes on along the minus strand of CM048819.1, from coordinate 46,531,176 downwards.
AACTAGAGACTCGACGAAATCTTGACTCTAATAGATCCCATGTATGCTGATACTTCCTCAAGAGACGTGAGGCATTCCAAAGGACTCTAGGAAGACTTTTAGTCTCACCAAGAGGTAAGTTCACTTGCCTAGTTTTCACCCGGTAACGGGATTTCTTGGACTTGCCATGAATTCTTATTACATGCACTGCTGATGCCATACATGCTGTTCATATCTGATATTTTGAATCCTGTTGAGCATGTGTGTTTGTTTCCGGGATGTTGGTGTCCCTGTTTACTATTTTCTACTGCCCGGACTCAGTGGAGCTAGGGAAGCTCCAATTTAGGAATGTTCAGGGATAGGATCCCCTGACCTTCCTGACAGCCTCACCAGAGAAGCAAATCTCTGGAGGTCTTACCTGTCAGTGGGCATGGTACACTGACCGTGTTAACACGAAGGAGAGGTAGTTCTACCGACTTGTGACCGGAGGGTCAAACGACCATCTAGGTTGTATTTATATCCAAAAGCTGGACTTACTGGCCGGGAGTAAACTTTGAGTTCTCTTAGAACTCACTACAGAGCCCGAGGGCTTCTGTATCAGGGGTCGTACCTTTGACTTGCTTGTGGTAGACTCCTAGGACTTTATTGATGATATTATGATCTCGTTGACTGTCATATTTCCTATTCATGACACTGTGACCTGCAGGGGTACTTACTGGGCTTTCCTTTCGGAAGCTCATGTATTTTCTCTTTTCCTCTTTTACAGATTCCGAGGTGTAGGAGGGAGAGGAGCCCGAGGGGAGGACACAGGGGGGACCAGAGGTTTTAGGAGCCTCCTTTATCTTTTATTTTATGAGCTTTGTTATTTGTAGGACCCGTATAGGGACCTGACTATTTTAGGGCCTATGGACCACTGTTGACTCTATGTTCCTTGGAACACGAAGTTTTATTTAATTGATGGAATGTTATCTCACAGATACAATATTAGGCCTTGTATTCGAGTTGAGTTTATCTCTTCTTTAATACGGCCGGTCTGTTGACGTGCTCGAGGTCCCGGGATCCGGGTCGGGCGTTACAGATTAAAGTGGTATCAGAGACATGTTCTCTTGATGGAGCAGATAGCAGACCCTAGATGCCCTTAGCCAGCTGGGTATAGACCGAAAGTGTGGGACCGGGGTAGTATAGATAGTGGTAATGCTAGATTGACACATAGTTTTACCCGCAGGACGCCTGGACCGGCCATACCGCAGTGATTCGTTTAACGCATGAGGTGGAGTCTGTCTGGGAGAACACTCCACCACCCAGAGCTGACTCATCCGAGCCTGCAGAGGTCCTCACTGAGATGAGGAGGACGCTTGAAGCCACCAAATTTAAAGGTTGGCAGCTTGGACTTCTGATCGCCACCATGTTGGTCCAGTGGACTCGTGGACCACATTGCTACGCAGAGGCTGGACGTAGGGACCTGTGGTTCCATTAGCGCAGGAGATAGTGAGCCCGAGTATCCCTCCTGCGTGTGTGCGGAGCGAGATTACCGCCGTGATTGGGGGTTCGTGATTCGGAGAGAGCCGCAGTCCGCCTCGGCCGTTCTCGTGATCTCATGGTGCCGTCGCTGTGGAGTATACGGCATCAGATGATCAAGGTAGGCGCCTCGCCTCCCGTGCCGCGTAGATGTGGCAGCCGGGAGCACTGGCTTTCTACCGCCCATCCGCGCGAGACCTAGTAGGACCATGTGGGTCCTGGAGGACATCGAATTTATCCCGACTACATTCCACCGCTACCGACGCAGCATCACTTGGACTGAGTTCTAGTTTTAGTTGTTAGAATAACTGTAGTCTTACAAACTTTTGTGTTGTATGAACTACTTTTACTATGTCTTTTAGTATCTTTTGTTTTAGCATGTTGACTCTAGTTGTTGCTTTTGAAAGGAATAAAAGCATGTTTTTATCACCTGCCTTGCTGGAAATAAAAGTAACCTTGTAATCCTTATACAGTTATACTATGGATCACTTGCGTGGAGGTCGAGGTGGTAGGGGTAGAGGAAGGGGTAGGCGAGGGCGACCTCGCTGCACCGAAGGCCACAAAGATCCCATGGAGGGAAGAAGTCCCTCAACCTAGGTGGGGAGGTACCCTCCTCCGTGGACGAAATGGAAGTTGAGCTGTGAGGTGCACGCCAATCCAATGCTCAGCCTCAAAGTGGAGGGCCAAAAACCTAAGGGGGAGGTACCCCCATGAGCATGATGGAACTAATGAGGGAAATGTTGGGACCGATCCAAGAGACTACAACAAATAAGTGTACCACCCCCATCAACCACCCCCACGTCAAATAGAGGATTACTTGGGGAGATTAAGAGACCCTCTCCCCGACCATTCGAGGGGGCTGCAGACCCCCATGCTGCTGAACAGTGGATAAGGGAGATGGAGAAGACCTTCGAGGTCTTCCAGACTACTGAGGCGGAAAAGATCAGGACCGCCGTATACATGCTCCAAGGACCCGTAGAAGATTGGTACTTTGGAGAAATCAGGCTGAGGAAGGGTGAGGCCTTCCAGACTTGGGAAGAATTCAGGACTGCGTTCTTCGCCAAGTATTTCTCGAGAGGACATCTGGTACAGCTTGGACAACAGTTCTCCCAGTTAGTACAAGGAGGCTCCACGGTGGAGCAATATGAAACTGAATTTGATCGGTTGGCTCGTTTTCTGCCTGACATGGTCCCGACAGAGGAGAGCCGGGTAATGAAATTTGAGGCCGGACTGCGGCCATCACTGAAAAAGATCGTGACTAGCCACATGTGCAAGACCTATACTGAGGTTGTGGCTAGGGCCAAATACACTGAGGCTTCTTGCCAAGGGGATTTCTGTGGGTCAGCCCCGTGAGAAAGATAAAAGGATAAAGGGGCAAATAGCCGTGGCCAGCCATCGTGAAAGAGCTCGAAAGCGAAGGCCCGATAATAAGTATCGGCCATATGGGAAGCCACTGTGTCCACAAAATTTCTCATCACGGAGGTAAAGGGTCATCAGCCAGCGTGACCCAGAACATTAAGTGCTATGAATGCAAGGGACCGCATAAGAGGTCCCAATGCCCAAGGATAACTGGAGGGTGCTATTTCTGCTTGGCCTTGGATCACCAAAAGGCCCAATGTCCCCAGCGTCAACAAGGACAGAGTGTGGTGGGGGGAAACCAGGGATCTCAACAAGCTTCCCGACAATCGGTTGGACCACCACCAAGACCACAAGGCGGGGATAAGAAAGGGAAGACGACCTCTGGACAGCCTTCTACTCCAAACCAACCCCAACAGCAACAGAGGCCAATGACCCATGGTCGGGTCTACCATTTGACAACCGAGGAAGCATGTGCATCGGTGATGTCGTGGCGTGTACCATTCGATTAATTCTTTCTATGTCAAGACTTTATTTGATCCTCGAGCCACACACTCTTTCTCAGATTCCAGACGGTTTGCACGAAAGCACACTTTGTCTACTATAGATCTACCCCAGGACTTGTGTGTAGACACCCCGGTGGGAGCTACCATAATGGTAAGGAGAATGGTACCGGCATGCCTTATAATGATTTAGGGGCGGAGATTACTTGCAAACCTGCATGTAATGGACCTGAAGGATTACGATGTGATCCTCGGGATGGACTGGCTCTCTTCAGTTTACGCAGTGGTAGACTGTCGAGGGAAGAGAGTTGTATTTAAGATGCAGGGAGGAGAGGAATTTACTTTTAAAGGCAGCCAAACTTGTTCCCTTGTTCAGGAGATTTCAGCTCTCCAGGTCCGGAAGTTACTTAGGGGTGGATGTATAGGCTATTTGGCCTCTATATCTGAGGTAAAGAAGGATAAGGAGGTTGTGGTCTCAGACGTACCGGTGGTAAGGGAGTACCCTGACGTGTTTCCGGAAGAGTTACCGGGATTACCCCCGGAAAGAGAATTGGAATTCTCCATTGATTTGGTTCCCGAATGCCCCTCGTGGTTCTAAGGCTCCTTATAGGATGGCTGTCATGGAGCTCAAGGAATTTAAGACCCAACTAGAGGAATTGTTGGACAAAGGTTTTATTAGACCTAGCATGTCACCTTGGGGAGCACCTGTTCTTTTAGTCAAGAAGAAAGACGGGTCGCTAAGGTTGTGCATCATCGACACGGGAGTTGAACAAGGCGACTGTAAAGAATAAATATCCTCTTCCAAGAATTGATGATTTACTGGATCAGCTACAGGGAGCTCAAGTCTTCTCTAAGATTGACTTGAGATATGGGTATCACCAAGTAAGGATTAAAGGGACGGATATCCCGAAGAGTGCATTCCGTACTAGATACGGGCACTACGAGTTTCTGGTAATGCAGTTTGGGCTTACCAATGCCCTGGCAGTCTTTATGGACATGATGAACCGGGTATTCTGTCAATATTTGGACCAGTTTGTGGTGGTATTCATCGACTACATCTTGGTTTACTCAAGAAGCCACCAGGCCCACGAGGAGCACTAAAGAATAGTGCTAGAGACCTTGAGGGAACATCAGCATTACGCAAAGTTCTCCAAGTGCGATTTTGGTTGGAAAGTGTAGCTTTCTTGGGCCACGTGGTAAGTGGAGCTGGAGTTTCAGTAGATCCCAAGAAAATTGAAGCCGTTGTGGAATGGAAAAGACCAACAACGGTACGGGAGATACGGAGTTTCCTGGGATTTGGCAAGCTATTACCGGAGCTTAGGAGGGTTTCTCGGTTATAGCAAAGCACCATTAACCAAGTGACTGTGAAGGGTACCAAATTCATTTGGACCGACTCGTGAAAAGAGTTACCGTGGAGTCAAAGCAGAGGTTGATATCAACACCGGTGTTGCCACTACCACAAAGCAATCGTGGGTATACGGTCTACAGCGACGCCTGCAAGACTGGCCTTGGATGTGTGTTGATGCAAGATGGGCGCGTGATTGCTTATGCATCAATGCGCTTAAAACCTTCAAGAGAATTATCCCACACACGCATCTTGAGTTGGCGTGATCGTGTTCGCCCTAAAGATCCGGGCGACATCTTCCTCTACTGTACCTTATCGATTTACACCGATCATAAGAGCCTCAAGTACATATTCACGTAAGGAATTGAATATGAGACAGCCGGGCGTTGGTTAGAACTAATCAAGGACTACGATCTCAAGGTGTCCATTACCACCGCAAGGCTTAACGTGGTGGCCGTAATGACCGAAAGGTGAAGTCTGGATATGGAGTTGCCGCTATGTTAACAACTCAGAGGCCGCTACTGGAGGATATGAGAAGGCTCAACTTAGAGGTCGTTTTGCCTACGATGGATGTCACATTGGCCAGCTTGCATATCCGACCCTCGTTGTTGGAAAGAATTCGGGTTGCTCAGGGACAAGATCTTGAACTGGAGGAGATCAAGGAACACATGGGCCAGGAAGAACCAACACGGTTCAGAGTCCATGAAGATGGCACCCTTAGATTTGACGAAAGAATTTGTGTACCAAATGTCCCAGAAATAAAAAAAGAGATTCTGGAGGAAGCCCACTATTCGGGCTATACTATTCACCCTGGAGGTACCAAGATGTACGTAGGGTTGAAGGACCACTTCGGTAGAAGGGGATGAAGCTTAGATGCTATGGAGTTCGTGGCTAAATGCATCACCCAGCCGATGGTAAAAGGAACACCGTAGTTTCAGGGATGTTACAACCCTTACCCATTCCGGAGTGGAAATGGAAACACATTAACATGGATTTTGTAACGGGTTAAGCTTTACCACTCAAAGAGGCCATGAATCGATCTGGGTTATTGTGGACCGACTGACTAAATCTGCCCATTTTATACCATTGAGGACGGGAGCATCCTTGGAAAAGTTGGCCCAGCTATATATCGATCAGATCGTCAGATTACATGGAGTACTGGTGACGATCACCTCTGATCGAGACACTCGGTTTGTCTCTAGATTCTGGGAGAGCTTGCACATCGCTCTAGGCACGGGTTTAGCATTCAAAGATGTTTTCCACCTACGTGACCGATGGACAATCTGAAAGGATCATCCAGGTGCTAGAAGACATGTTGAGGGCATGTGCAATAGATTTCACGGGGTCATGGGATGAACGTCTAAGCTTGATAGAATTTGCCTATAACAATAGTTACCAGGAAAGCATCATGATGGCACCGTATGAAGCACTTTATGGGAGGAAGTGCCGAACTCCCATTTGTTAAGGAGATGTGGGAGAAAGGAAGCTAGTAGCTGAGGCGGCACTTAAGCAACCTGATTTTGTAAAACAAACGGAGGAACATGTCAAGATGATCAGGGAGCGACTCCAGGCTGCCCAGAGTAGACAAAAGAGCTATGCAGACCGAAAAAGATCTGATCAGGAGTTTCAAGTGGGAGATTTGGTATTCCTAAAAGTATCTCCTATAAAGGGGGTAGTAAGGTTTGGACGACGTGGAAAACTTGCTCCGCGATATATCGGACCTTTCGAGATATTGGAGCGCATAGGAGTGGTGGCATATAGGTTGGCCTTACCCCAGGATCTCGCTCAGGTTCACGATGTCTTCCACATTTCAATGTTGAAGAAGTGTATTCGTGATCCCACCAGAGTGATCCCCCAGGTCCCTGTAGAAGTCCAAGAGGATATGTCCTATGAGGAGCGCCCAGTGGCTATTTTGGGCAGGGAGGACAAGCAACTAAGGAATAGGACTATTCCCTTTGTTAAAGTAAGATGGAACAACCACTCTGATCTGGAGGCGAGTTGGGAACGCGAGGTAGATATGAGAAAGCGTTACCCGGAGTTATTCACTTAGCTGTTGAATTTCGAGGATGAAATTTTTGTAAGGGGGGAGGATTGTAAAATCCACGAATTTTTAAGAAATAAATGGATGAAATTCTCTTCGAAATTATTTGTTAATTGAATAATTTCCCCGGAATAGTAAACAGAGGATTTAATAGGGGAAAATCTAGTTTAAAACCCTAGTTAGGGTTTAAAGTGACCAGAAGGACTCCTGGTAAATTTTGAAAAGTTAGAGGGACTAAAAGATAATCGTTCTCTCTCACAGTCTTGGACCTGGATATAATTTAAAAAATGTCAGGGATCTCTCAAAAATTTTCTATGAGAAAAACCTATAGAGAGATGATGAACGGCTGAGATTAAAAGATCTCAGACTGTAGTAAATCTCGAGGCATTATAAAGGCCCACAGGGAGCCACGTGTCGATCTGTGATTTCATCCATCTGATCGGGGATCAGATACGAGACAGGTAGAGAAGGGTTGATGAAAGTGACCCTACGGTGAGGGCATACACAGAACCACTTATCTTGAGATGAGTTATGGTCACGAGATAAGGGTTACAAATCTCAGAAGCCACGTGGCATGCTAAGATCAAATCATCTAGTGGGGTTTGGATGCGAGGCATGGTAATAAGATCGAACCGTTGAAATGTTTTAAATTTTGACCGTTGATAAAAAAGGAGATGCTAGATCCTAGGCAATGGTGGGGTATCCACCGTTGATTACAACGAGTAATCATGGCCGCCGGATCAGATTGGGTGACGCATCCCAGGCGCCGCCTCTTCTCCGACCGAAACTCTCACAGCAGCACCGCCGCTGTACCTGCTACGCTGAGGGCCGCTTAACGGTGAGGCTTTTCTACACCACCCTTCGCCGGGTTCCGAAGCCTATAAAGGGAGCCTGGTCCGGGAGGTAGCATGCCTCTCCATTGAGACCCCACCGCTGTGAGGGCGACAAATGAAGGAAGAAGCTTCACCGCGAAGCGAAGTCTTTCGCTCAGAGCTCGCCTTGCTGGCTGTGAGGGTTGTTGTCCTGATGAGAGGAAAAGCAGCACTGTGGGAAGGACAGGGGAAGGAGGAGAGCTCGAGGGGCACTTGGCACCGAGCTTCGGCGTGAGACTGGAGGTGGTGCGCTACGAGCCCTGCAACGGCCTAATTCGTCGTCAGCCATTTGAAATTTTCCACATCACCATCTTACGTGAATCAGAGAGTGTTTGCATGCAACGGTGAGGCTTGGCCTGAGAGTCCCGCTCACGCTACCGAAAGCTTAAATAGTTCCCGGGCGAGACGAGGGAGGCTCGCGGCGCTCTGGAGGGGCCGGCCATGGTGGAAAAAAAACCCTCACGCAAGTGGAGACCCAGCTTGGCCCAAAGGCTGACGGCCGAGGAGAGACACTGATGAGGTTGTGCTTAGTCAGCCACGAGAGAGAGAAGAAACGAAGAAGATGAAAAAAAAAATATATATAATTATATATTAAAGATGTTAATTTAATTAATTAATTCAGTAGAGATTAATTAATTGAAATAGTTTTTTTTTAAACTATAGGAATGTGACATAATTATAGGTTTAATCAACCTATAAGGGATGACCTAATCATTTAATTAATTAGATTAATTAAAAAGATTATTATGGGACTTAGTAATGTGACAATTATCTGGTTAATAATTTGTATGGTAATAATAATAAATAAAATATGTTCAAGGAATAATATTTTGTTACCAATGGTGCTTATTTAGTTGATTAACTATGATAGTGACAAGTTAATTAGCTAAAATAAACTTTTAATAGAATGGTTCATTATCTTAGGTTATGTGACATAATTAGTAGATTTAATTAATCTATGTGGTAAATGACCTAATCATTTAATTAATTAGATTAATTAAAATGATTATTATGAAATGTTATATGTGTAACAAATATTAGATTAACTATTGGATATAGTTAAAATGATTGAAGGACATTGATAGTGTGACAAATATTAATCCTTATGTTGGGATTGATTGATCTAGTATAGTTGTAACAACTATATGGACATTTAGGAATTGTGACAAATATTAAAACTAATGTTTTAATTAAATAATGACTATAGTGGTGTGACATAAGTTAATTCGATTAATCAACAAAAATGATTTAAGAATCTTGATAAGATTTTGAATCTAGATTGTACAACAAATCTAGTTGATTAATGTTGGAGTAATTGGAGAGATTATTAAAGTTATTTCATACTGTTAATAAACCTTATGGTGTGACGATGATTAATCAAAATAAGTTGATTAAATCAAAACAACGTGGTTGAAAGACTGGAGATTGGGCTCAACAAGATAAGATATAAACTAATAACATGAGTGGGTAGTCTTTGTTAGATGGTCTAAAGGTGAACCCAGTCAAAATGACTAAAATGCCCTTCTTTGGTAAAAAGGGCTAAGGTCAAGCTAAACGGTGAAATGGGCTTGAAGTGGGCCCAATTCACTTAAAGTAATTAGAGATTTCCGTGACTCAAGTAAGGTTTAGACTCAACAAATGAATGCAAAGTTGACTAGGTTTGACCAAGTTGGAGTCCTGGGCCAACTAAAGAACATGGAGACATGGGATAAGATAAATAACCCAGAGATGGTCCCTTAGGACCCGTTAATGAGCCTAGGCCCAACAGAGACAATAGACATGCATGTATAACTAGAGACTCGACAGAAATCTTGACTCTAATAGATCCCATGTATGTCGAGTACTGCTCTCAAGAGACAGTGAGGCATTCCAAAGGACTCTAGGAAGACTTTTAGTCTCACCAAGAGGTAAGTTCACTCTGCCTAGTTTTCACCGAATCTAGATTTCTTGGACTTGCCATGTATTCTTATTACATGCAATCACGATGCCATACATGCCGCTCATATCGATATTTTGAACTCGCTGAGCATGTGTGTTTGTTTTAGGGATGTTGGTGTCCCCGCTTTACTATTTTCACTTGCCGACTCGGTGGAGCTAGGGAAGCTCCAATTTAGGAATGTTCAGTGGATAGGATCCTGACCTTCCGATACCTCACCGTAGAAGCAAATCTCGGAGGTCTTACCCGCTGGGCATGGTAGTACATCACCGTTAACACGAAGCGAGAGGTAGTTCACCGACTTGTGACCGGAGGGTCAAACGCGACCATCTAGGTTGTATTTATATCCAAAAGCCGGACTTATCGTCGGAGTAAACTTTGAGTTCTCTTAGAACTCACTACCAAGGTGAGCCCGAGGGCTTCGTATCGTGGGTCGTGCACCTTTGACTTGCTTCGTGGTAGACTCCTAGGACTTTATTGATGATATTATGATCTCGCTGGACCGCCATATTTCCTATTCATGACACCGCTGACCAAGTAGGGTACTCATCGGGCTTTCCTTTCTAAGCTCATGTATTTTCTTTTCCTCTTTATGCATTCCGAGGGTGTAGGAGGGAGAGGAGCCCAGGGAGGACACAGGGGACTGCAGGTTTTAGGAGCCTCCTTTATCTTTTTATTTTATGAGCTTTGTTATTTGTAGGACCCGTGATAGGGACTGACTATTTTAGGGCCTATGGACCTCGCATTGACTCTATGTTCCTTGGAACACGAAGTTTTATTTAATTGATGGAATGTTATCCGCTTATCACAATATTAGGCCTTGTATTCGAAGTTGAGTTTATCTCTTCTTTAATACGGCCTGATTGTCAGTCGAGGTCCCGGATCCTGCCTGTCATGCTATTAGAATAGAGAGGAAGAGGAATGAATAACGACAAATGAGGAGGTGAGAAGGCGAGAGGGTTTATTTTATTTTTTTTAATATATTTTGATTTCATTAACATTACATATTTAATAGATTATTTATGATATCTTTAATAAGGTTATTTATAATCTATTTTGTAGTTTATTTTCCTTTTTATTAACATTGCATTGATATTTTTAATAGGGTTTAAATATTTTGTTTTTTAGTAACATTAACTTATAATTATATACATTGTTTTTCATGTATGCAAATATAGTAAAGTACATTGAAAATTAGTTTATATTTTTTTTTGATAAATTATTTTATACTTTTAAAACATACAAAATATTAATTTTTATAAAGTAATTTTTAAAAAAGGAAAATAAATGGATAATTTAAAATATTTAAAATATTTTAAAACATACAAAATATTAAATTTTATAAAATAACTTTAGAAAAACAATAGTAAATAAATACATAATTAAAGCTTTCTAAATATATTTTTTAAATATACAAAATTTTAATTTTATTGTATTTATAATATGAAAATCTTATAAAATGATTTTAAAAAACAAAGGTAATAAAATAGGTAATTTTAAAAGTATTTTAAAATATACAAAATTTTCATTTATTGCATTTATAATATATTTTGTAGTTTATTTTTTCATTAACATTGCATATTTAATAGGTTATTTATGATATATTTAATAGGACTTGATAGTATAAATTATAAGATATGCATTTGATAGTATTGTAATAACCTCATTTAGTAGTAATCAACATCTTTTTAATTTAATATCTATTCTCATTAAAAATTAATAAAAAATAAAAAAAATATTTAAAAGGTAAATAAATAAAACTATGTTAAAGAGGATATCTTTTATACAAGCAAAAAAAATCAATTAAAAAAACAATAACTAAAAATATATAATTATTATAAATTTAATTGATAGAGGGTGATTTGGCAAATATAAAAAAAAATTTATTAAATAGCATACCTAAAAAATATTTTTACATTTTCAAAATATGAACGATATGTAAAAATTAAATTATAGATTAAAATATATAAATATTTTATAGTAAATTAAATTTAAAATACATTTAATAGAACATTTAAGATCCATTTAATAGACCTCGGATATTATTAGAATTATGATAACTCATCAAGGGTAATTTAGTCCACACACAATGAAATGTTGGACCAACAATCAAAGTTATTCATTTAATTGAATTTAATTAATCTATTAAAATTTTCATATATTTTATTAATCTATTTAAATTTAATTTAATATACAATAATTAATTGAATTTCGTTAATTATTTCAATTTTATAATATATTAATGGAAGAGGTGAGAAGGCGAAAGGTTAGAAATGGTGGTGTGGATGAGAAAGAGAGGGATAAATGGATTATGTTATTTTAAATAAAATTAAAGGTAAATGGAAAAAAATTTATTATAGGAAAATGGACTTTAGGAAATTTTTTTATTAAAAGTAAATAAATAGATAATTTTAAATTTTTAGTAATGATATATGAATAGATAATTTTAAACCTTATGAAAATTAAATAAATAATGTTATATCATAAGTCATAAATTAAATTAAGATATAAAATTAAATAAAATTAAATTTATTCATTTAATTGAATTTTAGTAATATATCTGTAACGCCCCGACCCGGATCCCGGGACCCCGAGCACGTCAACAGACCGGCCGTATTAAAGAAGAGATAAACTCAACTCGAATACAAGGCCTAATAATGTGATAAGCAGATAACATTCCATAAGTTAATTAAAACTCGTGTTCCTAAGAACATAGAGTTAACAGGGTCCATAGGCCCTAAGATAGTCAGGTCCCTATACGGGTCCTACAAACAACAAAGTTCATAAAAGCAAAAGATAATGGAGACTCCTAAAACCTCTGGTCTTCCTGTGTCCTCCCCTCGGGCTCCTCTCCCTCCTAAACCTCGGAATCGGGAAAAGAGGAAAAGAGAAAACACATGAGCTTTCGAAGGGAAAGCTCAGTAAGTACCCCCCAGCAGTCACAAAGTGTCATCAATAGGAAAAAGACAATCAACATGTGGATCATAGCATCGCCAATAAAGTCCTAGGAGTCTACCACAAGCAAGTCAAAGGTATCGACCGGTACGTAAGCCCCTGCTCAGAGTGAGTCTCTAGGAGAACTCAAGGTTTACTCCCTACCAAGATGTCCAAATTTTGATATAAATACGACCTAGACGGTCGATTGACCCTCCAAATCAAATGGTGGTAGAACTACCTCTCCTACGTGTTAACACCTGGCCAAATGGTACCATGCCCAATCGGCTGTGTAAGACCTCTAGAGATTTGTTTCTTTGGTAAGGGTAAGCCAGAAAGTCGTGGGTCCTAACCCCTAACATCTCCTAAATTGAGCTTCCCTAGCTCTACCGAGTCCCGCAAGAGAACATAGCAAACAGGACACCAACGTCTCCATAAACAAGCATACATGCTTAATGTGATTCAAGAAATGTATAAGAACAAAGGCATGTATGGCATCAACAAAGGTTGCATGTATCAAGATTACATAGCAAGTTCAAGAAATCCCTGCTATCGGGTGGAAACTAGGCAAGTGAACTTACTTTAGTTTGACGAAACTAGAAGTCTTTCTAGTCCTTTTGTGCGTGCCAACAACTCCCCGAGTGTATCTGGCATATAATGGTTTTATTAGAATCATTGTTCCAATAATTTCTATCTCTCTAGGTGTCCATGCATGCCTAACGTCCTTGTTGGGCTTAGGCCCACTAACGGGTCCTAGGGACCATCTCTCGGATTACCGGCCCTTATTCCCGTTTCAGTGTCCCTTAGTTGACTTTTGGTCCTATCTTGGTCAAACCTAGTCAACTTTAGTCTATTTGTCGAGACCGACTCTTATTAAGTCATTTTAGTTGAGTTGGGCCTAGTAAAATCGATCTTAACCCCTTTTTACCCTAAAAGGGCATTTTGGTCATTTGGCAACCCTTTGAACTTATTTAGTTTCCTTGCTAAATAATTCTTATCGCTCAACCAATTATCCAAACTTAAGAAATTAATTAATTAATTTCTATTTGTTTCATTCAATATTCCACAATAATTATTAATTATTATGTCACACAACCAAAGTTTGACAATTTAATAAATATTTGTTACTAAATAACAATATTCGTCCAATTTAACAATACCTCAAATAAATTTGTCACACTCTATAGTTTCACTAAAAGAATATTTGTGACATGTCAATAGTTCTCAATTAACTATTTCAACTAATTAATTATTGTTTGTCGCAATAATCAACTAATTTTCTAGCTCAAGACTAATAATTTAGTAATATTATTAGCTTGTCAATATAAGTTAATATTTCATTAACTTTTATTTGTTGTCACATGTCCTAAGTTCCCCATTTTAATACCATGTATAGCCAATAATAATCAACTAATGTTCTAATTAAAGAGAGGGAAAATAAATAATTATTTTAATTAACTAAATTAGTGTCACAACCCTAAGTTTATAAATGTTTAATTAAAACATTATCCTTTATTATTATTACTTTTATTATTATTTTTTTTTTTTAAAAATAACTTCATCTTCAACCTCTCTCTCTCAGGCTAATCAACGCCACCTGTTCAGATCCAGATCCGCCCGCCATCAGAGACGCCGCTCGCTGACGGATTCGTCGCCTGCCGTCTCAGCATCGCACCTCGGCCGACTCCTCCATAGCGCCACCATCCCTCCGCTGTTCTCGGCGGAGACTACTTAATTCTCAAATTTAATACAACTTGCACCTTGGTCCCTCTTCTAACGCTTATGAATGCATGAACATGGTTCTACGCCGGAAGAAGAGAGGCGCGAAGGCCACCTATAGTTGAGGAGGACGACAATGGTGTCTACGGTGAAGCTCCCTCAAGGCCACCGCTTCCTACTTCTTCTCCGGGCGAAGCTGGAAGCAAACCTCCCGCACAGTTATGTTCTCGTCTCCCCGTCTCACTGAAACCTCCTAAGAAAAGCTTCCTCCCTCCCCGGAGACCGCAAAGGAACAGTTTCCTCCGAGAGCGCCTTCACCTTCACCGTCCGTCACCTCACCGGAGAATAGAAAGAGCTCGACTGTGGTGAGTCGAGACAGAGGGTGTCACGCCCCTTTTATAGGGCTCGGGAGACCAGCCCAAACGTCGAAAACGCCACCTTTATGGCGCCAAGCTGCCGTCGAATCTCATGCGCATTAACGGCCGGCTGAGGGCGTGTTCGCGTCCGCTCCAACCGGGCTCAAGGAGAAGGGGTGAGTTCTCCCTCGGGATCCGGTTTCGAGGATAAAGGGTCGCGGATCGTTCAATTATGATCAAAGGCTACGATTTAATCTGGTTTCCTCGTATCCAGCGTTCTTTCAGATTAACCGTCGAGATATCTTTGAGATCGATGGTCAGATGTCAGTCCTTTGTCTCGCGATATTGTCAACCACAAGATGAATGGTTCACACTTGCCCGCACCATGGGTTTACTCCCATAAAAGCCCTCTCCTCCGCCTCGTATCTGTTCCATGACCAGATGGATTAAATCTGGGCTCGCCACGTGGCTCTCTGTAAGCCCTTATAATGCCTCGCGATTTACTACAGTCTGAGATCTTTTAATCTCGGCCGTTCATTCTCTCTATTAGGGTTCTCTCTCACAAAAATTTATGAGGGGTCCCTGACACTTTTAAAATTACGCATAGGTCCAAGACTGTGAGAGGGGAAAACTTCTTTAAGGTCCTCAATGCTTTCAAAATTACTATTAGGTCCCTACAGACCCATAATAATTTTTAATTTCCATTTGATCTTTAATAAATCATTTAATTCCTCAATAGCACTAATCGGGGAAACAAATTATATAACAATATATTTATTTCCAAAATTTATGGATTTTACAATATTAAAATTTTCATAAATTTTATTAATTTATTTAAATTTAATTTAAATATAATCTTTAATTGAATTTAATTAACCATTTAAATTTATTATATATAAAATTTAAGAAACATTTAATAGGGCATTTAAGATACATTTAAATGATTTGGGATACTATTAGAATTTAGATAATTTGATAATTTTGTCCACACACATTGAAATGGACTACCAACAATTCTCTTATAGGAGTACTAGTATAATGCACGTGCGTTGCACGACGGGCTTGTTGAATTATTTGATTATTTTTTTAATTAAAATTGATATTTTGTATTTAAATTTTTTATTGTTTTTATTTTTATTAATATTGACTTATATTATACTTTCATGTGTATATAGCAAAATATCTTGGAATATAAAAGAACTCTAAAAATGGTAAATGTGTTATTCATTTATATATATATATATATATATATATATATATATATATATATATATATATCACTTGGTCTTACAATTAGTGATACATAATTTTTCGTCTATTTCCAGTATCTTTAATGTTTCTATATCAAGTTGTATGTAAAACATATGGCCCTCGTAGACATTTTTGTTGTTTGAAATTTAAGTTTATAGCTATACAATTTTTAAGTTTATTTTAATCTGTTAGATTTGCTTGGCATGTAATTCAAATAACATCAAATGAAATAAGAAGAAGTTTATTATTATTCCAACAACCAATAAGATTCCACATAAGAGAAATATTTGAAGTTTTATTCCAAACTTTTATTATAGCATAATAAAATATAAAATTAACAAGGACTTTTAATTTCTACGTAATCGCCATTAACAATACTCCATACATCATTGTAAGACGCATGGCCAATTACCTTTACATATAATATCAACATTGGATAAAGTGTAATGATAAGTAAAAACTTTCGTGGTGCAATGGATGTAACATATTTGTGTAGGAAGCATTGATCTCATGACGATATATATCAAATATAATAAAACCATATAAATGTAATTATCATCATGAGATCAAATGTATGAAATATAAACGTGGTATTAACTATGTCGAAGTTAGTTAAATCACGTAACTTTATCCTTTTGTAAATTGCCAAGCACCATTGTGTGAGATCACCTCCATATTGTCAATCTTCTTTGTAGTGTGGAGCAAATCAAGTCGCCCTTCACGCATGCCAATTCATTCTTGAACGCTT
Organism: Dioscorea zingiberensis; assembly: GCA_026586065.1. Taxonomy (NCBI): domain Eukaryota; kingdom Viridiplantae; phylum Streptophyta; class Magnoliopsida; order Dioscoreales; family Dioscoreaceae; genus Dioscorea; species Dioscorea zingiberensis. Next base: position 46,514,618 of record CM048819.1, on the reverse strand, counting down.
CCTTCTCCGCTAAGTGTTCTTTGGCAGTAATTTGAAAGAAGATTGTTGGGTGAAAAAGTCAAATACATAAATGACTTCTTCATTTATCATCCAATAGAGATAACCATTGACACATATAGCTCCTTCATTTCCTAATGAATGATAAAACCATAGATTTGTGTCCCTACGTAATATCCATTTCCATTTCCTAGAGTCAAAATACTCAAATTTTGTAAAGGTGATCGTGGGCTTGTTAGCCCATGATAGTCGAAAATTTTGTAATGAAACGGAACACTGTTCTCTGAATATAGAGCAAAAGCCTTTGAATGGTATCTTGTTTTTGGATTTGGAATCTTCACCCAATCTTTTGTTGTTGGCCGACAAATATAAAATCGAGGATACCTTGGACAGTTGTTGGTACAAAATATTAAACCATTCATCGACAAACATAAGATTTGAATCTCCTCTGGCATGAAGCTTAAATTTGGTGATGGTAATTTTGAATTTGTTGGTATAAATTGTTGGATAAGATCCGGATTTTTATTTTGTATAAAAAATCCACAAGTGCCACCCAATTTCATACATCTTTCTTGTATGTAATCTATTGTGTAAGTAGCACGATTCCAATAATAATTCACTTTTCACAAAATGCAAAGTGCCTCTAAATCAATTTGGAGCAAGATCTTCAAGAATATCTCTCGTATCATTTGAAAACCATCGCTTTCAAAATCCCAAAATGTTAGATATATCATTGCCAACGCCTATCCTGCTTTTAAAAATCAACAATGAATATTACTATTTGGAAAAAAATATATATATATATGCAAATATATTTAAGTTTACAAATTTGAGAACATTAGATGTGATCAATTTTCCCTAGTCAATCTTTTGACTTGTGCTCCAAGTCCAAACTATTATATTTAACATCCAATTTAGATTCTCAAAAGCTTAAAGATCAAAACAAATGGATGGTTAGGAATACTTTCTAATTATTTTGTATGTTTTATTTAGTGTCAAGATACCAAAGAAGTTCCTTCATTTTTCAAAAATTTGGGCTATATGTGAGTGTAAAACAAAAGTTACTTCAAGGATGCATGGTATACTGACTTGTTTCTTTGTTGGATGCTTCATGGCATTTTGGGATGAATCTTGGCTTATATGGGTGAAGTATATTCTTGGTTGAAATTCCAACTTTCCTCATGCTGTATGTATCTAATTTTTCCTATGCATGTATAACAGGTTCATATTTATTGGTAATAAAGCAATGTGAATGTGTTGGATCTTACTTGGGCCATCCTATCTTCAAAGTCACATGCGTAGAAATTGAACTTCTGGACTATACTTTTCTTATGATGTTAACTTAACTCTTTGTCGAAAGCATATTGCTTTATGTTATGTTCATATATTCTCTTATCAAGTGTAAATGCATTTTCCCATTTATTCAGGTATGTTTAATTGCTCAGGGAGTAAAGGTTGTTATAATCATTGCTTTAATTTATAGTTAATATTTTGGAGAATCCATTTTGTTTATTACTAACTTTAACTTTGAGCATTTTGTTTTTGTGTTTATCCCTCACATTATGCGCCTAATTATTGGAAACATGCTATGTTTCTATTGGTGTTACATTGAAGTGTAATTTCTACTTTGAGGATAAACTAAAAGAAGGACTATGGAGCTTATGAAAATATTTACAACATGATAGAGTTTCTAGTTTTATATGTTTTTAAAATTCCTCTTAATTTTGGTTTTTTCACATCTATATTTCTAAGATATTATTTTCATTTTTTGGACATCTGATCTTTGCTGGCCTAAAGATATGATGATTTGTAATTTTCGACTATACAAATTATAGATTTGGAAGATCATGTTCTACGTAAGATTCTCATAATTCTTTTAACTAACAAACTAAGTATCATAAATATGTACGCAAGTTTTTTCATAATTATATAGATGAACAAGCACAACATTTTTCCTATTCATGAAAGTATTTAAAACCAAAAATTTTTGTATACTTGAACAAGAGCTACAGGAAATCTGTTCATGGAGTCTCTGAAAACCAATATGAAAAAAATATTAAAAAATATGTTAAAATATTACCTTAGTGTAGATTGTCGCCATGGATGAAATAGATAAAGATGAAAAGAGATAAGTGGTTGGTTGATTTTGTATGAATCCATTTTGTTTGTCTTTAGGTGTTTATATAGATAAAATTTAAAAATCATATACATTAATTTTTGTATTAATCATTATATTTTTTTAAAACGGTCATAAAGTTGTCATTAATAGTATAATTTTCAATTAATTAGATAGAGTGGCGGTTTTGTTTTTCAACTATGGTATTGGAGACTCTTGATTCTCCTCTCATGGAAAATTGTAAAACAAAGGATAAAAGTTCATAAAAGAAGGTTATTTTATCTTCAATAACAGTTACATGAATACTCTAATAACAGTTATATTCCTAAAAGGTCATAAAGTATATTTTATCTTCAATATAAGAAGGTTATTTTGCTATGAGTCAGTATAAAATTCATATTCAACGAAATCAGGAATTGCATAGGCTCTGAAACAAGATGTTTTTTTTTTTTGACAAATTCAGCTGGGAAAAACGTGAGACAACAATTGCTTTGTCCCTTCTCAACCACCACAAGAAGTGCTTCTATAATTTATAACCTAATCAAGTCATTACATGAATATGACAATAGAAAAGAAGACACCATAATTATGGATAACAGTTCCTATACATAAGACATTAGAAGCAAATTAATTTCTATAGAAAAATCTCATTCTCCAGTTACATTCACAAGACAAACTTGCATACCCATAAACAGAAGCAGTACATCATAACAAATAGGCAATGCATACCTATGCATATCACATGAAATTCTAAAAAGTTCACCTGCCTTTCCAGTAACAGCACAGAGTATGCACATTCTTTGATCCTCATTACAAACTTCAAGAAGCTTTTGAACAAGATAATTCCTAAAATGGATCGATCATGATCTCAACAATGTAACTTATAATTTCACAAAAATCTTCTCAATGTCTTCTGGATCACCTTCTGTGAATTTCTCCTGTAGGAAACGCACAACCAATCTGATCCTTTTGCCATAGTGTAGACCTTCCCCATAACATCATCTATGGAATTGTATTTCACTTGAGCAGATTTGGGAGTAATTACAAAATCAAAGATTTTCAATTCAGTACTTGCTCTAGGTCCATCATACACAAAACAACACCTGCAATAAACCATGATCATAATTTTATGTATTTAAAAGTGAAATAATAAAATAGAGCATTTTCTTCATATTAAATGCTCAAACAAAAAAAATTACATAAATCTGTGTGCAACACATGATTCTTATCAAATGAAATCCCTCAAAGTCTAGAACAAAATTGTTGTTTGTTGTTCATAGTAATCAAATTGTCAGACCGCAGAACAAACAATAACAAAGAGACAAGTACTTATTTTTTTGGATGCAAGTGTCTGTGTTTCTAAAATAAAATTGTCTTTAAATGGATTTTTTCTTTTATCTGCTATCATCAGAGGTTTCACAATCAACCATAGATAGGTTACAACTACAGTGCATAGAAGTTATTCAAAGGCGCATTATATGAAACATAAAAACGCTACCTTACCTTGTGATCTTAGCTCAACAATAAAATCATTAAGCCCTCCATTCTTGAGAAGATGCTCATGCAAAAGAAGTATTTCCTGCCAAAAGAAACAAAAACTATAATTTAAGACCAATTGGTCAATCTCAAGCTTCAGTTTTAGATCAAAGTAAAAACGACCATGTCAATGAAAGACAATGAAAAACAAAACAGTGAAGTAAAAGGAATTCAACGAATCAGAAATTACCTGCCACCACATAGATATTATATCAATGAAAGCAATAACATTGAGTGCAAATGTGTTGAGTATTGCCCAAATAATTGTGAGCCCGACATACATAGCAAGAAAAACTCCTCGAGGAGCCAAATAACCTCCACCCTTATTAGTCCCAGTGCACAGCAAAATGATACTCTGCAACACTTGTGATCCTGCATAAGCCTACAACCAGAAAAGGAAAAAAAACAAAAAAAATCTGCAAATAAGACTGACAAACAAAAGAAAGAAATCAAATTGATGAAAATTTCTTTTCCTAATTTCCTCTCCATTCCTTCATTTGTTCTAAAACGAGAACAAACATCAAATTGTATGGGAAAACAAACAGAAAAAACTTCCAATTGAAGCATGTTGCCAGGATTAGATGAAGAGGAGTATACCTGTGTGCCTATACCAGCAATTAGACCAATTGTCTCCAGCCATGCACAACACCATGAAGCAAATGGACCCCATACTGGTCCGGCTAGATGAGCAGCCCAAAAATATAGAGAAAATGTTGGTGTAAGAAATTAATAAAATTGTACAGTAACACACAAGACAGTTTGAAGCAAACTGAACCTTACGCAAGATTACATTAGATCTCATGGCTTCTTTTCCTCCTTTAAGAAGGCCATTCCCACTCCGAACTGCTAAAGATGCAACCTATACCATCAGAATAAAAACAGAAGGCCAAAAAATGAGGCATTAATCTTAAAAAAGAAAAAGATTTGATGGAAAAAAATTACATCTTCATCAGAGCATCGATCACAAGTTATAAATTTGACACATTTTTTCTAATTAAAGTGTTTATTGAATCAACAACATATTCACTCATTTCCATTCTTGCACAGAATCAAGGTGGATATCATACAAGTTAATTGTCGCATTGTACAGAGCCACAAAAAACACATGAAAATAAACTAATGTAGAAGGTGTGGAGCAAAATTTTACCTGAACCAAGGCAACAGGTTGTGACTCAAAAACAATTAGCAGAACACCCAAGGGACATGATGTCTTCTCCAAGATTAGACCATCAGCAAACTGGATAGATATCGAAACTCAAAGTTCAAAACAATGTAAGACATTGATACAACCACAAAATCCCAAATTTGCACCTCTACTATGTTGAGTGAAAAGAGATGTAGTATAACAAATGCAAATAATTAATAACATTAAAATATAATTTGAACTAATGTATCCATAAATAAATAAATAAACAAATCTGATTTCATAAACTGACATATTCTCTGTCTTAACATAAAGTGGCACATTTTGCAATTTATAAAAAGATCCCTATCAACAAAACTTGGTCATTGTTTAGTGTTAACTTCATTTTTCTTTATGAAGATTGCAGCACCGGTGAGAACATTTGCAGTTGTGGAGAGTGCAGCACCGGTGATGCACATTGAATAATCTGCTCATGAGACACATCCTCTGTTGTAAGTGCCATAACTGCTCCAGTGAATGCACCAGCAACAACACTTCTTAAGCAATGAAGCACAAAAGGAAGAGCATGTCAAGTCAACTGAGTCATCCAATGTGTTTAAAAAGCTTTTATGAACATATAATGATTCATAAATTAATATATGACAAGCTTGATGTTGTACAAAGAATTTCATTAGCACATAAACAGGTTGTCTATTAAACATATCAAAATGTTACCCTTGAAAAATCAAAAGAATGCAAATAGCACCTCTGCTAACTTCTCAAAGTCAAAATATCAATTCTTTGATCCACTACTACCAACCAGATTAGATGGATGGGACTTGATTGGAACTCCCTGCAAAGAATAAACAAGAGTTAATGCATGGTCACTTCAAAATTCTAAGGAACATATATTGTATCTTTTTTATAATTTTAAAAAAACAATATGCTAGATATCTTAACAAGGTTGATAACTAAGTATACCTTCTCTCGGGCAAATATTGATAAAACAATGGGTTCCAAGTTACAGACAACAGTTTCAGTGAGCCTTGTAAATTCAATTATTTAAGTACACAAGTTTGATGATTTAATAGTCCGCAATTGTAAACTCATCAGCAATTGTAACCTTCTAGTTTGGAAGTTTTGATCAATCAAAATCAAGTACCTCGATTTTTATTAACATAGAAATCAAAACCACAAAATTTTAAGGTCATGAAATATATAGTTAGAAGTAGACAATGCATGAAGTTTGTGATTAGATACATTTTTACTTAAAAACTATAGCTATAACAGAGAAGAAGAATTTCCCCAAAATCTCTTGGCTTTTTGTAGTTGTGTTTCATTTTCCGAGCACAAATTCATCATCTTTGAGTACAAGCTTTCTTTTCCGATTAGCATTTGACGAAGTTCCGCGACTTGTTATTTGCATCTTCTCGTTGTTGCACTTTGATCTCCGTAAAATTGGTCCATCATCTTTCCTACATCGGGTTAATTCTTACGTATCTACACAAGAAAATTTGGACATCCAAGGCTTATCTTTGTTTCCTTCAATAATTTTCACCTTGAATAGATAGTTTTGGAAAGACAGGTTTCCATGCAATCAAGTTGTATTTAGGCTTATCAATTTCCTCGCTATGACCAAATTGTAACCAATATATTTATGAGGAAAACTTCATTAGTTTAATAAGCTATATTATTATAAATACTTGTTACCTTAAGCTCCCAAGATTGTTAATCTGTAGTTTTAAGAAATTTCTCAAAGAACTTTATCAAATATTGTAAGCCAAATTGATGCGGAGGAGGTATCCGCAACTTTACACGCAAAGAGTAATCGATGGAAAAAAGATTCAGACTTCGCTTTTGTGGATTTGTAAATTTAATTAATAAAAAGTTCTATGTTTTTGAAATTTGAAAGCTTACCTATATGTGAACTCTTTTCCTTTTTTATCTTTACAATTATTGCAAAAAAAATGTCCATTTTCTTCTGATGCCTTTTTGTTACAAGATATACAAGCATAGTACCATGGATCTTGTCGATTGCTAACCTCGGCTACCCATACTTTTACCCGAAAAATAATATACTGCAAGATAATACCGACATCATAACAAATAAAAAGATCTTAAATAATGGCATGATATACTTGCCTCGTCAATGTCGTTAGATATATTATCTAAAACCTCTGAAAGTGTTACCACTTTGATGTTGTTGATGTATGTTTTTTGAACATCTAGATCTTTTATATGGTTAACAATTCTGGTAGCATTTTCACACGACCTGAAACAAATAACCAAAAAAAAAAAAAAAGACTCCTCTTATCGGAAAGTATGCATTTCATAACATAACTATAACAATCGTAAATTGCAAGTAAATGTTACCATGCATGTAACATTTGTGCTTCCTCCAAAGAAGGGTTTAATGTCAATATTGTATGTGTTGTAGATGACAAACAAATACCTACATTCCATTCAAAGTAATGATTAATATGAACACACTAATAACATATGTTATATCATTATATGTTAAATTGTTACCCTTAAAGTTGTCAATTTTCACAGATGTTGCCATAAGAACTGGTCGTTTATCAACAACTTCCTCTATTTCTTTTCCATTCCTTGATATAAGATCTCCCCACAAGGTCATCCGAATAGGGGTTGAACAGCTTGATTATCATGAAAACAAATTATAAAATTTCTAATTTAAAAAAGGGCTAAGAGTTAATGAAGATCCTAATTTACACATGAAAGAATTGAACTTTTAAATGCCACTTACCTCTAATCTATAACCATCAAAATTTGTTGCATGACTTCGCCTCCATCTATTTTTTAACTTGTGTTGCTTTCTTTAAAAGAATAACCACAACAATTACGCCTAGGAAAAAAATACTTCATTTATATATATTTATTATAAAGATTAAAATATGCTATGAATATATTGAGGAACTTACCTATTAGAGCATTCAAGTTCGACGCTCGACAATTCTTGAAGAGAAACAAAATTATATTTCAAATGAATTGGTGAACCCACTCAAGTGATTCCTCTTTCTTCTATTTTGGATTTATTGTCAACTATAATTTCAAATTTGGTACTCCCCAAATTATATTTCTCATGAGCTATTTTTAATTTAGCATTAGATATCATGTAGAATTTATTCACGTATAAGGTAGTCTCATAAGATTTTATAGTCTCATTAAAAAAAGTCGCCTGCATTCGATGTCCCTGAATTTGTGAGGAAAAAAAATTAGTATAAACATCAATGAAAAAATTCATAAAAATTTAAAGTTTTAGAAAGACTCTAACTGCTTCATCCTAAAGACAACTTTCATAACGCCCAATCCTTTATTATTGCAATATGTGTGGACATCTCCTTTGTAAAAAAGTTGGCACAAGATAGCCCAGTTAGTTACTTCCAGTGTAAGTTCTTCAAAGAAAGTAAAGCGTTTCACGTTGGGACATGCAGAAGTAGTCATTTTCTGCCCAAAATAAGATAAATTAATTGTAAGGAATGTGTTTATACTTTTGTAGCAATATAGGAAAATAATAAGTATGCAATATAAAAATATAACATACTAACATTTCAATTCATATCTTGATAAATTTCCCTGAAAACGACATTTTTAGTACATCCGTGTATAGTACACCAATTGGGTTTGATGAGAACTTTAGTTGTTGATTTTGATATGCCTCTTGACAATGCAACATATAGTTGTCCATGAGAGAAAACATTTTCCTCGGCAAATAGATCCCCACATAAGGTATAGTTTGACCTTGTGCCTTATTTATAGTCATTGCAAAGGATAACCTTATAGGGAATTGTTTTCTCTTGAATTTGAAAAGGAAACCATCATTTTCTGCAGGAAACATTGGTATTCTTGCATAGTACCTCCCTACCCAATGCATCGCCACTCTGTAATTTTAGCATGTATGACATTCTTCAAAATGATTGGTATATCAATCTTGTCCCATTACATAACCCATTCAGGATCCAAATTCCTCAAAAGCATAACAGACAATTAATTTTAAAATCAATTTATGTGGAGCACTTATTTGGTGTCATGGCATTCAAAATCTCACTTTGGTAATTTGTATTATTTCATCAACAAAATTTCCATCAAGGCCGTGATAAACAATTGTAGCTCCTCGGAAATTTGTTAATGATAATATCATTAAGTTCATCAACATATGAATTCCTCGTTGATAACAATGCTCGCTCGGTAATATATATTGGATCTTCAGATAATTCACTAAGCTTTGGAAAGATTGCATCGATCAACATTTCTTTAGATAGATTTTCTTCTATATATGGCACCAACATCTCCTTTGGTATCTGAATGATATTCTTTTCTACTTCAGACTCTACTCCAAAGACCAATTTGTAACAAGAAACTACAAAAGTCTTTATCCTTCTTAGTCTGCATGTTTTCTTTTAAAATTACTTTTCCATATTTGGCCATAAGTAAGACCTTACTAAACATGCATCTACCAACTGTGTTCTTCTAGCCTCATAACCACAGTGTAATACTTGTTAAAGTCAAATTCCCCCAAAGACCATTACCTTACCACCAAAAGGTAGATTATTTTCCATTATATCTTGTAATGTACGCATCTAATGCTTCAATTGCATAGTCTTTTGACATTGGTGCCTCATCCCATATAATTAATTTAGCAAGTTGGAGTAATCATGAAAGTCCACTTGTTTCCTCAATACCACATACAATCGGAATGATTCACTTCTAAAGGAATTTTAAATCTTGAATGTGCGCATGCGACCACTGTGAAAGTAATGATGCAAAGAACACCCGTAAGTAGTAAATGAATTGCAATATCTTTTTTAGATCGTGATACGAGCAAGAATCGCATCGATAAAGAAATGTTTTACCAGCCCAATCGGGGCCATCAATAAAAGGTTACATGTTTTGCACTAATTAACAGAGTCGATAATTTTGTCAAAAGCATTTTTCTCGCTTCAATATTTAAAAGAATTGACAGATTGCACGCCTTCAAGAGGGAGTTATAATTGCCATCTCCTCTAAAATATATCACTTGGACTTGACTTGAATTTACTACTGAGCTTGATACTAATGGTAGATCATAATCATCTATCATCTTTCCCATAGACTCGAGGAAACGCTTAATTTCAACATAAGAGTAGCAAGTAAATACATTCTTCGAGAGTGATTTATGGCATAAAAAATCTTCGCATATAGCTTTAGAAAAAGTTTTCCATAATAACCCAACATCAACCGCTCGCAAAAAGGCTAATAATGTTGCAAACAATCTTCTTAGAATAAATGGCATTTCATACAATGTTGCTTCTCAGCAAAACAGAGAAATATAGCATTGTCATTTTCAATTAACCCATGCTTGATCAAGGAATCTCTAAATGAAGAACATGAATTCCCATCAACCATAAGCAAATCATTGAAAAGAAGTAGGTCCACGAACATGGCTAAGAAGCAATCTTAGATAATATCTTTCTCCTTCAGGATGGACTAACCGCAACAAATACCCACCAACCGCAGACGCTTATTTTTTCTCTCATGCCAATGGCGTGCTTTTTCATCCCATACATAGTTTTCCTCGGAAACTCTCTATATAACATGTTTCTTGCATTGTTGTCATATATAGATTTCTATTGAAAAACTCACAACATTGTGTGGCTTAAGTTATCTTCATCAAGCAAAATTCTCAAATCTTTATTCTTCCAATAAGTAACCAACTGTTTATTTGGTAAATGCACATGCATTGGAACTACCGCAGGATAAATTTCACTTAGTTTGAAGCTGTATATTCTCCATATAGCTTCTGGAGCAGAAACCCATCGTGCATCTCTGAAATTCTTAATTTCAGAGAACAGTAGATGGAGATTCTTCATCTCTAATATTTATAGCAACTCTATCATGTCCTTTGTAAATGTATTTATACAAATATTTCACAGCTGTAATGGATGAACATATCTCAAAATTAATATGACAATTGTAGCGCTTAAGTAAATAATGGATCGTAAGGAACCACCCATCGATTATCAAGAATATGTCCTCGAACCATTGCTGTAATGACCATTGTTCCTAATGCATTTATAAATTGGGTATGAATCTTTGCCTTCCATAGATTCTCAACAAAATGATTTAGGATAATGGAATTTACATTTATCCCTAACCATACAAGGAGAACTTTTACGTAAATTTCCACAAGGTCCATGTAACATATGTTTCACAACCAAAGAGAATAAAATTGATCTTCATTTTTGTCCTGAAGCTCAAGTAAAACAAGTTTATCAAATCTATCCACCCCCACTTATCTTATCTTTACCTTGTAGAATTATAAGAAATGAGCATGTGGTAGGCCTCTTCGAAATTCAATTACATGTACATGTGCAGCCTACAACACCAAAGATATGACCTTTAAACAATTTCTTTTTGAGATCTTCTATTTTAGATCAAATACACGGGTAACTAAATCAGTCTATTAAATGCTTTTTCCCAAGGTTTCATTCGAGAGGTTATTTCTTCCCATTCGATTGCAAGTAATTGTACTCGCGAGGAAAATATCGAGGTTTACCAAATCGATGAACCAAAGCCATAGCATCAAGATAACGCTTCGATATCTCGTGGCCCTCCAATAAAAAGAAGCTCGGGAGAACAATTCTTTTCCAATTTTTCACCTCGAAGTTTCTCCCACATTTACACTATCAATGATTCCCTGATATAGCTCAAGCTCATATTGCTTTGTTTGATTTTTATAAAAGAAATCCAACCTCTCGCCTCAATTTTGACATACATATCTACGATATATTGTTGAAACAAACGCACCACAAAATAATAAAGCCGATTGTGAGTTTGATCTTATTTGCAAATAAATAACAATAATATTCCCTAAGACGCATACATCCTTGACCTTTTTCCTACCGAGACCTACAAAAAAATTTGAACTACTTAGTATATTATTTATATATTTATTCTAAAATTTTCAACTTAATAAATCCACATACCTTTTTCGAAAGAAAGTAATTCTTCAAAAGTTTCTTCATTTTGTGCATATGTATTCAAATCGTGGATGTATGAGGTCCTATTAACTTTATTTCTTTCAATCCCTTTATGCCATCCATTTTCTCCATTAGGAAATAACAAAGGATATTGAAGAGGATCATAACATCCATAATATGGTTGTACTTTAAAAGTATGATTCTGTTTTCCATGAACAATGATATCTCGAGCAAAGCGGCCCTCAAGTTCATTTCCTTCAATCCATACAGCTGCAACTTGTGAACTGGTTGGTGAATTGTAAACTCTTTGGTCCAAACCACAATCTTTATTAATCACTATAACATGATTTGCTAAAGATGCAAAGCTACCTAAACTCCTCAGAAACATTGAAAGTAAGGATTTATGCTCAATATCATAATAAGTTTGTCGATAGTAGACTCATCGTGAATATAGGAACATGTCGTAGGACGCATTTGTAGCCCTCATGTTCTCAGATCGTGGAAATAAAGTTGGAGAAACATTGCATGTTGATCATTTGGGAACAATGAAGGTACATAATGATGAACTTGCCCTTGTACTTTAAAAGTGTAAGCCCCACCTTTCATATTAGCCAAATTATTGTCAATCTTTACACCCAATGACATGAAAGAGAATACATTATTATATCCACGTATAGATTCTCTAAATTCTTCAGATTCATCACTTTCAGAAGTGTATAATTCATATAGCACCATAGGCATAGGTGTAACACATAAAACAACTTCTCCATTTTGACAACAAAAGGTTGGCATTCATGTTCAAATTTTTCGCACTACAAAGATCTACAATGTGCAACCTGGTTGCATAATATGGCTAATAATATGTATCCTTAGCTCCATGGGATTTCTCTTCTTATTTTTATATCTATCTCACTGCTTATCAACAATGCTTCTTTATTTTCCTTTGACATTCTTGCATAGCGTTGTCTACTTTGCTCATTGATCCTTCTTCGCATCGCCTACAAATGATCAAATGTTTTTAATATTTTATTATTTTTAAATATAAAAGATTAAAAATCCATCGAAGTTAATCATTAATACCTTCAACGATTAAGGCGTTTCACTATCCATAAATTCAACATTGCTTACGGATTTATATGTGATATTACAGATCTTTGTGGCATTGTTCCAATTAAAAAGGATTTTCAAAATCTGACATTATTGATAAAAATAAATTTCAGCATTCTTTGTCTTTAAAACTAAGATAGCAATATGAAACACAACTTATTAGACATACTTAATACATACACGCATTCCAAATTTAATATTGAATTGTTTTTCCCAACCTTTTCATTTATTTCTCAGCATCAAAGATACAATTTCTCAATATTTCTAAAATTACTTGACCAACATTTTCTTTTATTTTAATCCAGTTGGACATCTCTTTCGCAATGAAAACTCTAAAATCATGCACTATCAAGATGATATGCTTATCATATCTTAAATAATGAACCATAATAAAGTCACACATAAAGCTTATGAAGTCTTCTTCTAGCATATCTGGCCAGAATTCGTAAATACTCAACTGAAGATTACTATGAGATCTGAAGGAGGAGACATGTTTGGAACACACTCTTGCTGCCTATAATAGTAGTTGAAGTTAATTGTGTTCCTTATGTATTGTTTTTTTTTTCTACAACCTATAGCATAAAATGAATTGGTCCAAGAACTTGCAACACACTCTTGCTAACTCCAAATGGACATCTAGCACAATTCTAAAAAGTCACTCCATGGGTTTGTTTTTGGCGCTGGCACACATGTACTTAATACATACCTACTTCCAAATTTGATGCTTGATTGGCTAAAAAGAAAGTGATTGAAATGGAGAAACAGAGATCCTGAGGAGGGGCATGTTTGGGAACACTCTTGTCACGCTATAATAGTAGTTGAAGTTAATTGTGTTTCTTGTATTGCTTTTTTCCTACAACCTATAGTATAAAACAAACCGTCCAATAACTTGCAACACACTCTTGCTTAACTCAAGTGGACATCTAACACAATTCTAAAAAGTTATACCCTATGGGATTCAAGAATCACACACAAAATTCAATCACTAATGGTATATAATGAGTATTGTCTAGAAATTGAAGAAGACACAAGACAAAGAAAGTAAATTATGCACAATGTGTCAGCAGCTAATTAGTTTCAAGTTGTCGAACCATCTATACTCTTGTGATTTAGGGCATCGGTGAGAAGAGAACGAGAGAAGTGGATTTCTCTCTCTCTCTCTCTCTCTCTCTCACACTCTTGTCCCTTAATTTTAATAATATTCCTTTATTACTAAAACCCCTTTTATCTCTATTAAATCAACTCACTATAATATTTTTAATAATCAATTTCTACTATAGTTTCATTGTTGGTTTTTAATCAACCCTATTATTTGTCACACTTAAGCTTTATTTCCACTAAATCTCATTATTGTTGGTTTTAACAAAGATTGTTCGTGATTGTAACATCATAATCATAGTGATAAAAGGTGAAACAAACAACCTTTCATCTTAAAAACAAAAATGTTGGTATTGATTGGAAGGTGATGGAGAAAGAAATCAAGCATGCCCACATGTAATCATCCGTAATTGCTCCAAATGAGAAATCTTTTGTACTCTCTGTCTTTCAACAAGAACTACTTATTTAAGAATTAGATTCTTGAACTTGAATACTTATTTTTAGGATTTTTTAATATTTATTATTATTATTATTATTATTTATAAGTGTGAGCACAATTCTAAAAAAGTCACACCCTATGGGAACTCAATATACTACTAACAATGCCTTGTGGGGATTTTTGAATCAACATAAGGTTGTTGGATGGTACAACACAAGTATATGATAAGAGACGTTTCTTTGTGGCATTGCTTCTTATATCAGAGCACCAAAGATAACTTTAAACTGTAGAATCTATAAGAATATATGACTTGATAAATAATTTGCCAAAGAAACATCGTTCATTATGCAATCTAGATAATGTGCATAGAACCTTTATCAATATGGCAAGTATATTTCCAAAATGGATGAAAAAAGCACCAAAGATAAATCAGAACTGTAGAATTTATAAGAATATATGACTTGATAAATAATTTGCCAAAGAAACGAAGAAACTGTAGGAATCTATAAGAATATATGACTTGATAAATAATTTGCCAAAGAAACATCGCTCATTATGCAATCTAGATAATGTGCATAGAACCTTTATCAATATGGCAAGTATATTTCCAAAATGGATGAAAAAGCACCAAAGATAACCGTAAACTCGTAGAATCTATAAGAATATATGTCACGCTCACCCCAAAAATCCGCCCCAAGTATTACGAAAGCTGCAACCGTCATCTAAGCGAGACGGAGACTGCCCGCCAATACAAGGCCCGAAAGTGATCGCTTCAACAACAACGCAAGTGCAGCGGAATAATAGCAATAAGATAAATGACATGAATCAGAGTATAATATCAGCGGAAGATAAGAACCTAGGGTACATGCACCCTAATGGTTAATACAAGTCCGATCCTATACGGATCCAAATAAGATGTCCTCACACATAAACAAAATGCCTAAGAGGTCGCCAACCTCGGCTACAACTCCTCGCCTCTAATGACGCATCCTCGGCGGCTCTCGCTGCCTACTCACTGGATCGAAAAGGGATGAGAATAAATGTATGAGCTTTGGAGAGAAAGCCCAGTTAAGCACCTCGCAAGGTGGGTACGAAAGCAAGTCGTGGAACAACAAAAGATAAGCAAAAGAGCAAATCAAGAAACATGACCAATAAGCACATAATGGGCTACACCCCGCACAACCAAGCATCTAGGAGTCGAGACAAGCAAACGGCGGGCTCCTAATCTCAACTACGGCTTCAGAGCCAGAAATATCATCTAAGCGTAGAACTCTCGAAGTATCCCCTTGGCCACCCATCGTACCTCACTGATCGTCCCGTGGTCCGGAATTCGGTACGCTACCCCAATTCTTCTATACGCCGACATGCCACAGTATCGTCCCCAATCGGGCAAGGTCGGACGGACAGTATCGCCCCTCGCTGGATAATGTAACGCCAGGGTGTCCTCGGCCCTAGACGCTCCAAGTTGGAGCACCCACACTCCACTGATCCGGGCGGAAGGTAATACAGGACATACATTCAACAGATGCCAACAACCAACGCACATAATTATGGAAACAAATAATCCAATGATGTCATAAAGGTGTACGTCGTATCCTCAAGCAATAATGGAAGAATATCAATTAAATAATCACATCATCAACAAGTAAGGAAACATGATAGCGATATAATTTGCGTCATAAAACATGGATATCGAAAGAATATCAAGTAATGCCAACAAAGCTCATGTTCGGGCGGGAACTAGGCAAAGATACTTACATTTAGTTGCAACCTAACTGATTAATCTGGGGGGTATCCCGACGAGACTCCTCGCTCCTCGCTGATATCTGGTACACATGAGTCTATGCTCAGACGTTCGTACAAGTATTTAAATAATATTTTCGATGATAATTTAAACTAGATGGGCCCGGCCCATCAGATCGGTCCATTTTAATTAACTCTAATTACTCTAAACTAATTAATTACATGGAGAATTTCTTTTACCCCAAATTTTTTCTTAATCGGCCCCAAAGGCCCAACTGAGGACAAAACTCAACTTTGCTTCTCACTTCTTCTCAGCTTGCAATTTTTTTTCTATTTATTCATTTATTTATTTTTATTTCATTTTTCCTTCTCCCCAACAAGCATGCATGCCTGATAGGGCTTGTCACCACACATGATGAACACCTCAAGGGCTAGCTAACTCAGAAGGCCCAGGTTCATGTCCCTCTGTGTTCCCATGCCACTCCTACACCAAAGTAGTACTAGTAGAAATAATTTTACAAATCTTGTAAATAGCTTCAAGACTTTTATTTTCAAGACAACACCTAGGTATGTGGCTCTTATACTTATCTAATAGGGAGATCATCTCTCTCCAACTAGATGCATGGACTCCTTAAGCTACCACAGTTGGGGAAGGTGTGCAGACTCACCACACTACACCTAATCCACCTCTATTTCCCACGTTCTTATGCCATCTATGCAGGCTACGAACCAAGATGTCTCACACTTTGTATTTACAGGTTATGAAGAGGATGGTTGCTCACCAAAGTATGGCCGTGAGATCAGTTCCTCTCCGATTTCCTATCTCCTTCTCACACAGCCGCTTTCCAAAGAAGCAGTGCATGGGAGTGAGAGCCCGGGTGTCAAGAGTCCCTTCTTTGACAAAGGGCCAGGATGGTAGGGTTTGTTCTCCGTCGCTTCTAATGCCTTCTCGGGAAAGCAAGGCCCTCCTGGCCCCTCTTAAGCCCCGGGAGGCTGTGGAGGTTCGAGGTAGTCATCCTTGCTACGGGCCGCGCTTTAATGTCGGCATAGAGACCGACGGAAAGCTCGCCGCTTCGCCTCGCATTGGCCGCGCATCAGGATCGCCTCGTCTCCGGCATCGGGCGTAGGTTTTTGTACGCGCGCCTCTTCTCCGCTCGGGCGGCATGGCGTAGCGCAGCTGGCTGTGTCGCCCCGTGGAAGCGGCTGGACGCGTTAATGAGGAGGGGGACGTGGTCGTGCATGGCTTGTATGCCATTTTGCAAAAGAGCCCTCCTCCTTTTTGTTCTACAACCCCGGTCCCCCTCTGTGTGTGTGTGTGAGAGATAGAGAGGGAGGTTTTTGCAATCCAATCCTTGCATTTCAGTGAAATTACCCCATTGAAGCATATCTTGAGAGAGACCCCTTTTTGCCCTGCAACCCCTAACTTATCTCATTTCTCATCTGGATCCCTGCTTCTTTATAACCTGTGAGAGGGGTACTTTATATTTTTCCTCCCTCATCTTATTACTAATTACTCCATTTTGTTTAGTCCCTTCTTTCTTATTAATAGTAATCAGCTCGACTCAAGGGTTAATTGAAGGATGTAATTAGGGAGTTAAAAATCTCATTTCAAGGAAAGGCATGGCTTTTACAATATATGACTTGATAAATAATTTGCCAAAGAAACATCGTTCATTATGCAATCTAGATAATGTGCATAGAACCTTTATCAATATGGCAAGTACATTTGCAAAATGGATGGAAAATATTGAAGTTACCTAAAAAAATTTAGAACAAAGAGAGAATAAAGATACCTCGCAACCACGTATACTAACCGGCCACTCCTAATGATGTTCGCTTAAATGCCCTATCAACCTTTGGAGAATATTTTCAAGTTTAGATCCTTTATCCGCCTTTAGCTCGAGAAAGTTCTCATTAAATATTATGTAATCTCAAGGTTGTCCAATATGTGAAGCAAACTTTCAACTTCAATATTAAGAAAAGAAATCCTCTTTAACTTGATAATAAACATAAAAAATTGAGGCCTAGATTGGTCCACAACTCTAAACAAGGCACATTATTGGGTTTTAATTCAGTTATGATCTTAGAATAACAAAGATTGTTCGAGATTGTAACATCATAATCATCGTGATAAAAGGTGAAACAAACAACCTTTCATCTTAAAAAAACAAAAATGTTGGTATGATTGGAAGGTGATGGAGAAAGAAATCAAGCATGCCCACATGTAATCATCCAGAATTGTCTAATGAGAAAGAAATCAAGCATGTCCACATGTTTGCAATATTGAAGAGTCCTTAGGTCAACTTCAATTAAACAAGCATGACATTTCTAAATACACATCCCTAATGTGAAAAATAAACATACACACCTAATGTAAAAAATAAACACACATCCCTAATTAAATAAAATTGTCAATAAAGTATGTATAAATAATAAAGAATAGATCAAAGATTAGAATCTGAACTTATTAATAATTCCATTCATTTGGTTTGTTTAATGAGATCTATCATGTCTTTTTTTTTCTCAATTATAATACCAACTTCCTGATTCCTAGAACTGAGTTGAACCAAAAAACAAGGACATGAGAGGTTCATGCTATGATGCTACAATGAAATCTTTTGTACTATCTGTCTTTCAACCTGAACTACTTATTTAAGAATTCGTTTCTTGAACTTGAATACTTATTTTTAGGATTTTTAAAAATATATTTTACTGATTTTATTTTTGGGAAAGTGTGGATTTATTATGAGATTCAAGCCCAGTTTTGAGAGATACGTTGGATATAACATAGGAAAAATCTGTCTTTATGTATATCTTAATTTCCTTTTTGTACATTTTATTTGAAGATGAAAGCAAAGAATGGTTTTTGTAATTGATGCAGATTCATGAGTTCTTGTGCTCATCTCTTAAAACAAATGCAAAAGATTAGAAGTACAATGTTCTCATCACTGAAAACAAATGCAAAAAGATTAGAGTACAAACTTATAGAATTAGATTGAGATAATACTTACTTTTCTTCCTCATTAAGGAAAAGTGAACATTGTTTAAGTGTAAGATCCATAGGATCAGCCAATAGCAAAATGAATTAATGATAATGATCATAAAAATTAGGGTGTGTTCAGGAAATTACAATTAAAATGTGAAAGGACAAAATGTGTGTTCTAAGAAGCATGACAAATATATTTTTGCATCAATAATTTGTTCTAAGAAGCTATGATAAATATATTTTGCATCAATAATTTTATTTGTAAATAATACATACCTTATTTTTTCAATCCAAACAAATGTATCCGTTGAAGGTTGAATGAACAAGGAATACACCTCTCGAAGAAGCAAACCAAAAATCAACTTTAGGCTGAAGGTTAATTCAGGCCTTTTGAGATCCTCCATCAATGGTAAAATGGGAGAAGAAAAGACTATCGATTTAATGGCATTGATTTGCATTGATTTAGGTTGGAGCATGGAGAGATAGAAATATGGAAGGGGACTTGAGAAAAAAAAACTATTTATTAAAATTGAATGCTGGAGTTTGTATTGGAGATGATGTGAAGGAGATGCGGAGTAAAACTAAAACTCAGAAGAGAAGAAGAAAAATGGTGGAGCTTGGCGATGGGTGCGGGCTGTGAGCTGTGCGTGTGAGTTGTGAGCGTGGAGAAGAAGCAACGATTGGGGTTTTCTAAAAATTGAAAATATAAGTGAAATATATATTATAATATTTTGAATAATTTTAGATAACCTAATATTATCTTTTAAATATTTTAAAAGATAACATAAATAAATTTGAAATAAGAGTAACTTAATTGAATTAATTGTTGATTTTTAATTGAAATTATTATATTATATTATTTAACCGAAAATGTTTTAAAACAGATAATTTTTAATTAATGGTTAAAAATAGTTAATTTTAAATCTTATAAAATTTAATAAATAAGGTTATATCATAAATTATTTTTTTAAAATATTTTAAATCATTTAATTAATGGTTAAAAATAGTTAATTTTAAATCTTATAAAATTTAATAAATAAGGTTATATCATAAATAATTTTTTTATAATATTTTAAATCATTTATTTAAATTTGATTTAATATATAATTTTTAATTAAAATTTATTAACCATTAAAATTATTTAATATATTAATGGAAGAGGTGAGAAGGTGAGAGGTTGGAAACGGTTGGATGATGAAAGAGAGATAAATGAATTATGTTATTTAAAAATTTTTAAAGTAATCTATTAAATTTTAAAATTTTCATAAATTTTTAAAGTAATCTATTAAATCTTTTTATAAATTTAATTTATTAATTTAATTAAATTTTAGTAATCTATTAAAATTTTCATAAATTTTTAAAGTAATTAATCTATTTAAATTTAATTTAATATAAACTTTTAAATTTTTATCTACTTTTGATTTTTTTTATTACTTTTTTTAATCTATTTAAATTTAATTTAATATATAATATTTAAGATATGTTTAAATGATTTGGGATACTATTAGAATTAAGTTTGGGATACTATTAGAATTAAGAAAACTTGATGAGGGTAATTTGGTCCACACACATTGAAATGTTGGACCAACAATCCTCTTATAGGAGTATAATAGATAATAGATTATACGTTATAATATAATATATAACATCATAAAGTCATCATGCATTTAATGTGCCTTATATTTTTGTTTTACCTTTTCATTTCACATAATCACATTGCATTGAATGGCACCATGACATCAATCATGCATTCAATGCATGCCCCTTCAAGCCATTTGTAATATATATATATATATATTCTTATATAATATATATATATATATATATATATATATATATATATATATCTTATATAATACAATATATTTATATTATATTATATAATATGACATACCCTTATGCATTATTTATTTTTTATTTATTTATTTTTTCCTTACTCAAACCGTGTGTGTATATATATATATATATATATATATATATATATATATATATATATATATATATATAACCATCCAATAAATTCTCAATTATTCTCTTAATTGATTTAAAAATGATTAGGACCATAATTAAAAGTTTAATTACTCCATAAGTTGTGCGGATTTTACAGATGATATGCTAGTGAAAAGTGAGAGAGCAAATTAACATACTATCGAACTGAAAGAAACTTTCCAAATACTCCAAGAACATGAAATGCGTCTTAACACGAAAAAGTGAGCCTTCAGGGTAAAATTGGGAAAAATTTTCAGATTCATGGTCAACTAAAGAGGCATCGAAACCAATCCTAAGAAAATCAAATCCATCCTAGAAATGAATTCTCCTAATACTATCAGGGATATTCAACAGTTGAATGGAAGACTAGTCAGCCTAGGACCGGTTCATTTCAAGCTCGATAGATAAAAAGCCTACCCTTTTTCTAAGCTCTTTGAAAGGCTCCCAAGGTCGAATGGACTGAGGAATGTGAGGAGGCCTTTCAAAGAATTAAAGTAATACCATAGTTGTCCATCCCTACTAACAAAGCCGAGGATCGGGGATGAACTTTATACTTATCTATCCTTCACTAATTATGCCATAGCTTAGCTCTTCTAAAAGAAGGAGAAGGAATCCAAAGGCTCATTTACTATATTAGCAAGGTCCTTAATGACCTCGAATCCGAATATCTCCTACTAGAAAAATTAGCCTATGCCTTAATCATATAGGCTCATCGAATGAGACCGTACTTTTAAGCTCATTGGATTACTATTTTCACAAACCAACCACTGATGCGAATTTTGCGATTCCTAGAGATATCAGCAAGATTAACTAAATGGGCAATCAAAATCAGCGAGTTCAATATTTGCTACAAGCCTAGACTGGCTATCAATGTCCAAGCACTTGCAAATTTCATTGTAGAACTCACTAGTTTGAATCATTATGGTTCTCTCATATCGGAGGAGAAACCCGATTAGCTTGGCCCTAGCCGATCCTTGGACGCTTTAATGTAGATGCTTAGCAAATGGAAACAACTCCAGAGAAGGCCTAATATTGAAGTCTCAGAGAATGATGAAAGATATCTACCACGCTCAAGTTCAACTTCAGCGATGAATAAATTTGAGGCCAAATATGAAGCCTTAATTGTTGGGATGCGCTTAGCTATTAGCCTTGGTGTTTAGATCTTGTATGCTTATAATCGATTCTCAACCCATTATCGCACAAATGAGAAAGGAATTCAAGGCTTGAGATGAAAACATGGTAAAGTATAAGGCCATAGTGAAAGAGCTCTCCAAAACTTTGGGCAATTCCTAATCATTAAGATTCCTCAACTTATAATAAGGAAGTCGACTTTCTTTCCAAACATGCCTCCTCTCTCCTTGTGACATCGGCATGATAGCTGCATTATCCTCTGGCTAGTGAAAATCCAAGATTTTTTGGAATAAAAATATGTTTTAATGTTCTTTTAATTAATAGATTAATTAAAAAATTCCCCAAAGTATTTGAACTATTTGAGTAAGTGGGAAAATGGGAATTTAAGAGGTTAAAACCCTAATTAGGGTTAATTAGGGTCATTAAGGACCATTTGGTAATTCTCTAAAAATCAAGGGTCGAGATATAATTGTTCTCTCTCACGTGAGAAGGACCGCTTTGTAACCTAAGTGGTTTGGAGGGCTTTTGTGCAAAAAGAACGAGAGAAAACCTTGTAGAAATGGAGTTCAATCCAATGAGATTAAAACATCTCTGATCTCAGGCTGATCAAGCAGAGCTGCTATAACAACATTTGAGAGGCCACGCGTGGCAATGAGAGTTAATCCATTAGATCGGTGTGTGTGATAATGGTGACAGAGATGGGGAGATTAGATCGTAGACATCCATCCTCATCGGATGGTTTTAAGTTCAAGCAGAGGATTAAATCCGTGCCGCCACTCTTTTAAATCGGATAGAATTAATCCAAGCCACTCATCCGAGATTTTGTTTTAAGTTTGAGGCAAAGAGAAAGATCCTGTACCTCTCATCTCGTGGTGGGTGGATGATATGATCACTACCGCTCACGCGACATTAAATCAGATGTACTCATCTAAAGACTTGGATTAAGTTCGAGGTGGATAACTAAATCCAGGCCGTTGAATCCTTCTTAGAGGATAAGATTAATCCACACCGTTGATCAATGATCATCGGTTTAAGTTTGAGGCATGAGGTAGTAATCCAACCGTTGATCTCTAACTAATAGTGACCGTCCATCTGTGATGGTGATAAGCTCGGAGCACGGGAAATAATCCTGACCATTCGTGCCTTAACGTTATAATGATTTAATCATAGCCGTCCATCCAAGCTGTGAGCGAGATCTGAGGCACGAGACATAATTTCGCCGGCCGTCCGCCACGCTGAGCGACGTTTCCTCGGAAGCGGCCAGCGGCCGCGAGATCCGTTGTCTTCTCCGACTATTACACACCTGAACTCCCCGACGGATAGTGAACTCAATTCAAACGGCCGCCTCTTTCCTCTCTGCACCCTATGGCTATAATAGGGATGTCCACGAGCCTCTACAGTTACTGAATAGTAAGGAGTGAGGCCGAGAAGAAGGTGGTGGAGCTATTCTCGTTTTTAGCCACCGGCAACGCAGAGCTACAATCCTTCCAGGACAGTAAGTTCCTCTCTTGTCTTCGTAGTCCTTAATTGTTTCATTTCATGTACACCGGCCGTAATTTCGAGCTCGCCAGAGAAGGAGGAACCGGCCGAGAGAGGCCCGAGCCCTCTGGAGGTGTTGGTCGCACACGGAGTTCCCCGGCGGTGAAGGTCTTGGCGCAGATGGAGCTCAGGCTGCTTGCAAGCTCGCTGGCGAAGTTCCAATGAGGTCTCGGTGACAGGTTGAGAGAGAAGAAGAAGAAGAGAGAGAGAGTAAGGAATAAGTTGTTAAATTTAAATTAATTAATTAGTTAATTCGATTAAGTTTGATTTATCTAAGTTAATCAAATTAATTGGTTAGTTGGTTAGGGTGAACCAACTTGTTAAGATGGTTAAGTGAGTTAGCTTAGATTTAATTAAATCAATTGAGTCCGACCAACTTGATTAAATGGGTTAGGGTTAACCACTTAGTTGAATGAATTGATTGGGTCCAACCGGTTAATTAAGTTAACTTGGTTAATTGGATTAGTATGTTGTGCCAAGTAGTTATAGTTAACTAAGTTAGTATTTAAGTTGAGTTCAACTCAATGTGAATTAAAATGGGTTGGATCCAATTCATTAGGGTTCACAGTTAGACCTAATCGATTTGGTTCAGGTTTGGTTTAGGGTTGGTTTGAGTTTGGGTTAAGTTGGTTCAGGCCCAATTAGAGTGGTTCAAGTCCAGTTAGCTTGGTTCAAGCTAGTTTTAATCAATTAAGGTTCAAAGTATGTGTTTAAACAATTAGAAAATAGATGGGTTTCACCAATTCGACCAAGAATCGGGTTGGGTTAGTCAAGGTACCCAAAAAGAATAAAAATAAAAAATAAAAAAATAAAAAGGGTTGAGTCGAACCCAAGACCCCTTAACCCTCATATAGAACCCTAACCGCTAGGACATGGAAAGCCACAACGATAGAGATCAATATTTTTAATATAAATAAAGTTGGGTCAGATTGGAACTAGTGGGCTTGGTGGACCCATTTTAATGGACCCGATTTGTTTAAAGTGATTAGACTCGATCAAGTAGATGCTGACTCATAATTAATAGGTCATTAAACTGACTAATAGACCTAGGTTGACCAGGTTAAGTTGAGAATCAACAAAGGACACAAACTATAGCAAAATGGGTCGTTGACAAAAATAGTAGGCCTCCGGGACCCGTTTAACTGGGCTATGACCCACGGGAGAAAGAGTCATCTTGTACATATAGAAATATAGGGTTTTATTAGGATCTTGACACTAATAGAAACTCTATTACCAAATAACGACGTGGAACCTAGAGACACGTCAGGAGGAAACCTAGAGGAAGGTTTCAGGTTCTTTGACTGAGGTAAGTGCTCTTGCCTAGTGCCTTATTTGTTGGCTGGTTGTTTTTTTTTTATTTCATGCTTGTAAATATACTTGTCTTGTACCCAATCTTCAGAGTTTTCTTGGCTTTGCTACTATCATGGTTGATGATATTGCCACATTGCTTTGTTGAGTTCATACATGCTATCCTTGCTATTTTAAACTTCTGTTGAGCATGTTTGACTGTTTCTGGAAGTTGGTATCCCTGAATTATTGTTGGTCTTCCCCCCAGACTCAGTAGAACGTGGGGGCTCCGTTTGGGAAACGTTTAGGGACGGGATACCCTAGCGTTTTGGCTCGCCATGCCAGAGGGACGATACTCTAGTTGTCCTGCCAGTCAGTAGGGATGATACCGCCGCGGTCGACATCGCATTTAGAGGTGGCGCCACCACTTTACGATCGGAGAGTCGCACGCAATCGGAGGGTCGTGACTCTCAGCAAGATGTCGGTGATGCCGACATGCGTGAAATTTGTCGAAGCTTTCTTTCAAACTCATTAAAGAGATTGAGAGCTATTGTAGTTAAGGGGTCGCACTTTGTAGACTCCTAGAAATAATTTTGAGGGGCGTGACCCGCTTATTTGACTTATTATTTCTATGATAACTTGTGATCCCCGCTAGGGTACTCTACTAAGCTTTCCATCCCAAAGCTCACACACTTGCTCTTTTCCTTTTAGATCCCGAGGAGTAGGAGATTGAGCCGAGGAGTTAATCGGGGTTAGGTTATTTTGCAAGAGGTCCAAGGATCTCTTTCCTATGTGTGTGAGAGACACTTATTTGTAGGACCCTTGTAGGGCCTCGGTTTTATGTAGGGCTTATAGACCCTTATGACTTTCTATTCCTACCGAGATTTGTTTATGTTTTGTTTATGTTGTTATTTGTTATCTATTGTTACTTTTTTAGGCCTTGTATTTGAGTAGAGCTCGTCTCCGCTTGAGTACGACTGATCTGTGCACGCATTTGAGGCTTGGAATCCGGGTCGGAGTGTGACACTAGCTGTAACCTAAAGATCTCAATGAAGAACACAAGAAGACATCCGCACAAGAGAGAAACGTCTCTCAAATTTAAAACAATTTCATAAAAATCAAGGCTTCCCTAAATCTAATCTAGGATTAAATAGCCAAAAATAGCAAATAATTATCCAAAATCTAAACTTATGTAAAATTAAAAATTTAAAATAATATCCAAAAATCCTAAATAAGAACGGACTCAAATCATACCCTAATTTGAACGATGAATTATTACTAAAAATAGTAAAAACAACTAGAAACGTAAGATTTGACGAGGAAATAGCGGAATTTGAATTCAAAACTGATGCCTACCAAGAAGAGCTGGGTGACCACATGGTTTGCACCAAAATGA
Source organism: Dioscorea zingiberensis (assembly GCA_026586065.1). NCBI lineage: Eukaryota > Viridiplantae > Streptophyta > Magnoliopsida > Dioscoreales > Dioscoreaceae > Dioscorea > Dioscorea zingiberensis. Next base: position 46,488,151 of record CM048819.1, on the reverse strand, counting down.
GCTTTCCAGATTGGGTTCAAATGCGTGATTTTGACACCAGTAGCCAAAGTTGTGTCCAAACGACTAAAACATGTCATCCTGCTCACTCGCTACATCACCACCCCAAAGTTGGAAAGAACTAGCCCTCGAGTTCATAATAGCATCTTCAAACTCTATTATTACCACCCAAACACTATAACATTGGCGTTGGACTTCCTCCTTCGGAACCTGCCTAAGAAGACTACGATCGAAATAGCGCGTCGCTAGACGTTGAGATAACTCGTCGACTTGCCTCTATGGACCCATGATCATCACCTCTTGAATAATACGATCATGGTGTTGGACTTCCTTCTTCGGAACCTGTCCACAACGACTACGCATGTATGACCACCACCATCAGAAGCCGGCTTAGATCTAACCCCAAGAAGATATTAAGCTATGAAACCAACTAATACTGGACAGGATAGCGATTATCCTCCTGGCTAGCCATAACCTAAAGATGACAAGGAAGAACACAAGAAGACATCCACACAAGAGAGAAACGTCTCTCAAATTCAAAAAAATTTCATAAAAATAAAGGCTTCCTCGGAATCCAATGCAAGATTAAATAGCCAAAAATAGAAATAATTATCCAAAATCCAAACTTATCTAAAATTAAAATTTAAAACAAAATAAATAGTTATAAAAAATCCTAGATAAAATTGGACTCAAATCATACCCTAATTTGAATGATAAATTATTATTAAAAATAGTAAAAAACATCTAAAAACTAAGATTTTAGGGGAAATAGCGTAATTTGTAACACCCTTCTTCTTTTTAGGGGACAGTGTCACACTAGCTGTGTCGTGGATCAACTCCGGAAGCCTAAGGTCGTAATCTAAGAATTTAATCATAATCAAACTCAAATATTATAAAAACATAAGTCAAATCTAACAACAATACAAATCTTAAAGTTAAACAACACGAGTCTGCTTAGGAGTTTATAATTCTCCTCAAATCAAACACACTAAACACAAATACAATATAATGGTCAAGACGCATCGAGCTAACTATGGGTAGACAGGACGCTGTCCTCCACTCTAGACATGTTCGTGGTACCTATCTACTACCTCGCAAAATATCACACAACAATAGGGTGAGCTACAGGAGCTCAAATGAGGTACCTAACACTACCGCCGTGTATAAACAAACATGTATGTCATCCATAATAAGAATTAAAGGTAAAGTAAAGTAATGATATAAACCGAAAGCAAGAATAAAGTATGAAGATAAAATGCAAAATATAGACATGAGAGTCGATCCGTTATCTTCAATCAATTTACATGAATCATGCTAACATCAATAGAAAGCCAAAGACATTCACATATGAGTTTCTTAATCATTTATCATCGGTACCGGAAATGATTTCCATAATTGTCATAGCTGACCAATCAAAGCCAGTAGCCAAAACGGTTGGACCAATCAACAACTGGAAGATTGACAATATGTGAAATCAAATCATAATCATCAATCACATTAATGTAAGCTACACCCTTACTTCCATACTGCGGAACCAGAGTAAAAACGAGCGGACCAATCAACACCCGATAGCTCTTCGGTCGGGCTAATCAACAACTGTTGAGCTATAGTATATATACATATACTAGGCACCCGACGGGTACGGAAAGGGGGTTTTATTCTTAGAAAATAGGAAGGTTTGAAAACAGATAGTTTGGACTAAAAATCAAAGTTATAAAAACCACCCCTTCCCTACTTAGTATCGTACTCTCTAGCTCAGTCATAGAGCCACCTCGGGTGTAAGCAAGTATGTGGGTACCTGTAGCGCATTAAATGGCCAATTAATTTATGTTTTAGGAATTAAGCTTGACCCAGATTTATATGTTTCGGCTTTTGACTCGGTCAGATGTGCTTTATAAGGACTCCAATTTTTGTCTAGTATCTCTGACTTAGTTAATTTAGATCAATTAACACTTAATGAATTTCTAAATTAATTAACCAGGATTATTCTTTTCAATCCACCTTCAACTATTTCTTGTCTATTTGGCCTGGCCCAATATGGCCTTCTCTGACCAAATTAGTTGCAAGGTTGGATTTTAAACCCATTAATTCCTGATTTTTCCCTTAATCGAGTTTTAAAGTAATTAATTCATTTTTTGTGCTAATTAATCTCGTTGAAATTTCCAGAAATTTTTAGATTATTTATTTAAAAATTTTGGGGTATTAAAGAATTTGAATTCTAAATTGACATCCACCGAGCAAAGCTAGGTAACCATGTGGTGTGCACCAAAATGAGCTTTCAATTGGGTTCAAACACGTGATTCCTCGACGCCAAGAGCCAAAGTGCTATGGCCTAACGAATCCAAATATGCCATCACGCCAATCCTCCTCAGCATTACCTTGCTACCGACTTGGGCAAGTTCACTAATCTCAAATACCTCTATGATAGAAGTACCAAAGCCAATTAGACAAAGAAGTTCAAGAGATCCAAGAAGAGCCATGCCGGATCGATCCGATCCAAAGCTATGGTCTCTTGTAGAAGAGAAAAAGAAGCTTGTAAGATCATATATAGATCACCCGCTTTACTATCATCAATGTCCAACTATACAAGAGGTTATATACTTTAACTTATTTGAGGTGTCTTCTATCCCTCCTCAAGTTGATTACGCATCGCTAAAAGGGCATAAAGAAATATGTGATAACCATCTTATAAGCAAGTCATTAGCCTAAAAGGTCATCGATAAGGATAATACTAGCCTATATTGACACAGATACCCATGCCCTTGTTCAAACATGCAAGGTATGTCAATTCCACTTAAAGATCTAGTGGTAACCGATACATGCTTAATCTCAATTATGAACCCTAAATGTTTCGGCCATATGAGGTATTGACATACTGACCTTTCCCTATGGCAATTCATTAACTAAAACTTTTTATTATTGCCATAGATTACTTCACCAAATGAGTAGAAGCTGAACCCAAATTACTGAATGGGTTTGTCAAGATTTTATTTGAAAGTCTATAATTTGTAGATTTAGCATCCTAGTCGCCTTTGTCATAGACAACGGACAAAATTTTCATAATAAAGGGTTCAAGGAATTATGTATTGAGCTGGGAATTGAGGCGAGATTGGCCTTTGTAACCCATCGTCAAGCTAATGTAAAAGTCAAGTTCATAAACCGGACTATCTCCCAAAGTTTGAAGACCCGAGTCCTACAAGCCAACTCAAATTGGGTAGACTAACTTCCCAAGACTCTATGAGTATATCGTGACAACAATTTGAACCCCTCGCTAAGACTCTTTTTAGCCTGGATTTTAGAGTAGAAGCCATAATCCTTGTAGAAATTGGGAAACCAAGATCGGACTCAGGCTTTCGATCAAGAGGCAAATGATAGGGCCCTCTACATAGAGCTTGACCTTCTCGAAGAAAAATGAGATAAAGTGACTATCTCGAGTTACTTAATTCCTATCAAAGAACGACTCGACGCTTCTACAATTCAAAAGTTAGAGAAGTCATCTTCCAACCCTGGAGATCTTATTTTAATTAAGGAAAAATATTTTCCAATGGAATAAAAGTCAGATCGGGAAATTAGTCCCACAATAGGAAAGGCTATATATCATAAAGGAAATTGCCTTTATCCGTACATACAGTCGATGTATTATGAGGGTAAAACCCTCAAGAGGCCATTTCATTCTGAACATTTGTGATGTTATTAATAATGATTACAATAAAGTTGATTTTTCTCCTATTGTCAATATGTAAATATACTTCATCATTAGAAGTCTTATTATAAAGAGCCGAGTAGAATGATTACTACTACTTGTATCAAAGTCTCTGATAAGATCGGAGCCAAGCAGAAAAGCCATCACTACTTGTTTTCTTAAAGAGAGAAAAAGAGAGAGAGAGAGAGAGAGAGAGAGAGAGAGAGAGTGTGTGTGTGTAACGCCTGACCCGGATTCTATCTAATTCTGCATCGCCCATTGACCTACTGCACTCAAGTGAGAGAAGAGTCCCACTCAATACAAGGCCTAAATATGTAATAGCGTATAACAATACATCAAGAAAATATCTCAATTAAATCATATACATAATCAGGGTTAGCTCATTGGTAACTAAAATCGTGGTTCAAAATACCCTATACAACGGTCTATACAAACTCAGCCCTATAAGGGTCTTAAAGATGAAATGCCACTCACACAATTGAGGTCCCTGACCTCTCCAACCTATCCCACCCCACGACAACCCATATCCCGAAATCATCCGCTCCTCTTAACCCGGAAGAGAAAAGAAGTGAAGTGAGCTTTCAAAGGAAAGCTCAAGTAGTGTCCTGCAGAGAAATCACGATGAGCACCGTCCAAAGGGTCAAGATAGACAAATCAGGACAATCAGTCAAGACATGGATCATATCAAGAAAATAACCAGCTCAGCACAAGAAACCAAACAACGGGGGGCCCCTAAACTCATCCAATTATACCTCCACGGTCAGCACAAGTGCCGCGTGCCTTAGTGGTCAAGTGCCGGACGACAGGTGGCTATGCTCCATGGGTACCCCTACCCAATCCTGACACTTACCAACCCAACTTAAACACAAGCACCACGAGTCTCACAAGAATGTCCCGGCCTACGCGGCATGCTCAAAGGAGCATCCAAAAAGACAACTTGTCCAAACAACCAATCACGTATGTGGAAAACATCAAACAAAACATGCATACCAGAATCAACAATGTATATCCAGATCATGAACACAAGCACAATCATGATAACAATCAAGAATATACCAAACCATGTAATAAGAGGGCCAAAGAAACCCATCTCCTCGGGTGGGAGCTAGGCAAAGACACTTACAAGAAACATGAATCAGCAAAGTCAAGAAAGCCCATCACTGGGCGGGTACTAGGCAAAGGCACTTACTTCTATTCGCAATCTATTCGAACGATTCAGGTTCCGTCCCCTACGGTTCAACGCCCACGCTTTCGCCGATAACGGGAAGTAGATAGTGACTCGAGGGGTTCCGCCTCCCCGTGGTGGAGCCTCAATCTGACTCCGCTTCCCATCTTCTCGCCAGTCCCAAAGCAATTCTAGGTCAGATCCGGTTCACCGGTGAGGGAAAAGGGTCTCTCCCTTGGTTTCTCTCCTCAGCAACAGCGGTTGCGGCGAGAGTCACGGACGTGAATCGATGAACTAGGGTTTCTCGAGCAATCCTCTTCTTTTATACGCACCCACGGAGGATCACCGTGCTATCAAAACAAGATATAAGATTACTTCTTATCTTATCTGGCCGTTACGTAAGCGGAGGAAATCATAATCATGGCAAGTAGGCCACGACTAAGAGAAGGCATGACCGCCTCGCCTCGCCAAGGAAATTTCATGGTGTTAATGGACGATAGATGGATATGTGATTATTCCTCTTCACGTGGTCTCACTGCTCAGCTTTATCAGTGCCGTTGGATGGCTTGCTTAAAGTTCAAAAATCAATCATGGCCATTGATTCAAACATGGTATTATGTCTCTATCCTGGCTTCACGTGGTTTCTCCTTCAAGCTACTTTTGATTGATTGACACGTGGCCTCTTTATCTCCATTGGATGGTTTCATTTAATCTCCACTTCACATCTCGGTCGTCCATTCAAAACCAATGATTGAGCAATTAAAGCTCTTAACATATATATGGCTTTTAATATTCAATTTTACATTTAAATATCAACACCTCCAACCCAATGTTTCCATTAATCACCATGTTTAAATCTGCAGACATGGCTCAAAACGAATTTTATTTTCAAATCAATCCCTTAATCATGTATGATTTTAAATTCAAAACCATACCATATCTTCATCTTTTGGATATATGTATATATAACCACTTAATTTATCAAATCAACTTTTCATATATATATCAAATCACTGATAAATTCTTATCTTTTACGTATTTATATAAAATATTTAATCTATAAATCTACAGCAAAACATTTATATATATATATATATATATTAAAATAAAGTAATATCTCTTTTATTTTTTATTCTTTCTTTCAAAATCAATTAAACAATCAAACCATATGCCATGCACACCCTCTTACATTTATATATTTAATTAGTATTTTATTTTAGATTTCTAAAAAGCTCCATATATCTATATGTACAATATATGTATACATATATGAATCATACCCATCAATCTAATCACACCATTAAAGCAAGCTCATACAAAAACACCATAAAATATATATTTCTTTATCCGTATATATATATATATATACACTAATTACTTACATTGATGCCCAAGGTTAATTACCCTATTAAGTCCCTTTTTTCTCGTGAAAATCCATTTAATTCCAAATATGAGAAACTCCTTAAATTAACACAATAAATTAAAGAGCTTAATTAGAATCTATTTTTATTTCAATAAAATTTAATTAGACCAAACCTTGGGGACTATTATTTATTAACTTAATAATTAAGGAAAATAACTGGAAAGATAATTCCTTAAAATTCTCGGATCTCACAGAGAGAGAGAGAGAGTCTCTAAGTGACTCATGGCCAAGATGTTGATCACGACAACAATATGAAACTGAGTAGTTCAATCTCTCACTACTCGAAAGTCTCTGGCTAACTTGGAGCCAAACCCAAATTTATTCCTTGCTTGAAGTCTGTTTATATAGATAAGAAAATTCTTGTTACTCAAGTTGAGTTCCCATATGAAATCATGACAAATTGAATCAACAATTTTCTATATTTGAATAATTCAGAGCCTTACAACATAATTATAGTTGTTTACATCTTAAGTTTATATCTACTATAGGGCTTAGTGGTTTTCTCTAAGGTCTCTATATAATTTGGAACCAAATACAAACACTTAGTCCGAGAAAGTCTCAAGGCATTATAGGAGCCAAGCATACTATTTATTACTATTTGAAGGAGTTCATTCTTAGGACTTCATTGAAGGGATCATATTACCCACACCCTTTTATCAAGGCTTAATAAAGGTCACTTGATTCAAACCATCCAATCCTCCTAAACTCAACCTTTGAGATTAGATCATCTTCAATCATTCCACAAAAATATTAGAACTTATAACCAAGATCTAAAATATCTCAATATATCTAACCTCCTATCTGGTCGGCTAACGGGTTTTGAAATGTCCCTCTTGGGATTAGAGATCCCTGCTGAATTTAGTTCTAAGATATCAGGTCTCACCCGTACCCTTTTTAATAGCATGTTGATGATGACTGCTAAAACCCTTAGAACTTTGACTTGGACTCGGTTGGGAGGGTTTAGGTCACACCTGTCCCCTTTCGTGGCACGCATGATGTTGGAATACTAAAGCCTCTCCTACTTGACAATTAACGCTCCTTTTAAGGGTGTCCTTTCCGTGACTCGCTTAATCTCGCTCATTTCATAGCACACTTTTCGTATAGTGACTCAATCATAGGATCAGTCGCACACGCCCCTTTATCAAGGCACATCGATGGAAGTTATTAAAACTTGGCGACTTCGATCGCAACCCTTTTAGGTGCCCTTTCCATTCCCTCAAGCTAAACAACTCTTTTTAAAACAACTCTTTAAGAACAACCTTTTAAGGCAAGATGAACCCTTTGAGGATCCGAGGAAAAGAGAGTAGGTCGGGAGAGAGTTGCTCCGCAAAGTCGGCCTAGAAAATAGAGCTTTCCACCCTTGCCCGAGGCAAGCCCTCACCTCGTAACAACGAGAATCATGCCCTCTCACTCAAGGGTGTCCTCCGGGCTACTCATAATGACGCGGATGCTCGCTGGCAGCCTAGGGCACTCACTGTGGGTAGTCACCGCCGCAGCTGTTCCACCGGTGTCCAAAGTCCCCACAACGTAAGGCACCATCCCCGCCTCTACAAAGCGACCGTGTCATGTGGAATTCCGCAGCTGGGGCACCATGTTTTTCCGTCCGCACGTGGACCTCGCTTTTTCTAGCCTCGTAAAAGAATAAGATAGAATTTGTTTTACTACAAGATCTAGGCTCGACTCAATTGCACCCACGTATCGCTGTAATTCTTGAGTCATATCTCTAACGCCGCATATGTTCTCATTCCCTCGTGATGTACCACTTCGCCTTTGGGTCAATCCCAATGTACCGCCGATAGAAAGGGCATAAGTTTCCGCCAGTCGTGGGTTACCATGTCCCGATTCTCACCCGTAATCCTCGCTTCTTCCCGTAATCCCCTGGGTCGACTCCAACTCCTGTTCTTGCTCCTCATCGGACATGGTTGGCCCTGCCAAACAAAACACGAATAGCGTACACTAAACCAATATACCCAACCCAGCACTCAGTCAATCCTAGTTGACTAGTCATTAGGGCAACTAGGGTGTCACTATTTAACCTCTCTGATACCACCTTAATCAGAACGCTCGACCCTCAAATCCCGCCCATGGGCACGCGGATGACCGCCGCATCAACAGTGGATGGGCCCCCGCCTGCATCGAAGCCTCAGTGCTAAGATAATACATAAATCATGCGCACAAATGAGAATTATATATAAGAAATCAACATGTCTACAACATGATAACCAACGGAAATAAATATACGAATCCCTGGGTCTACAAACCCTAATATCATGTCATACAAAGGCTCCTACTCGGGAACCTATAAATGATATCCTCATACACTCATGTGACCAAAAGCACCCACCTTGGCTCTCAATCCCCCTCAGAAGTCTTGGCTGCCTCCAAGGTGTCCCAACCTACCTCCTCGTGATCCTCAAAAAGAAGGTCAACAAGTGCATGAGCTTCAAAAGGAATGCCCAAAGTAAGAACCCCACAGTGGAAACACGAAAGTCATGTCAAGCTCAATATAAGATAAACAATTGAATGGACAAATCCAAAGACATGATCATCAAACCCTACTGGAAGCACAAGCCACACCGCCATACCACTTAGAGTCCTCGCACCTACCCCAATGAAAATCTATCTAACGGTAGGGACTCCTAATCTAAAATCATGTCATCTCATGACAAATGTACCTCGCTAAGCTTGCAAACCATCCCCTCAAATATAAGCCAAAGCCGATGTGAATCCTCGGTCCGTAGTATACTCACACATATATGTGACACGGCCGGGCCACAGATCATCCCATTGACGGGCATACAGGACAACCAGAGTATCGCCCCCTCGACAAGAAAGCACGAATAGGTGTCCATGTGCCCCGAACGCCAAACAAGAGCCACACGCTTCATCAGACCGCCGAGAATCCACAAGAACAATACTTTTCGAGTGGAAAGAAATATCATACAACCAATCACACATGCACAAGCATGGAATCAATGAAACAATATTCCAGCGAGACAAGCATGCCCGAGCATGAAATTAATGAAATAATAATCCAAAGCATCAAATGAACATGCATGAGCATGGTATCAACAAATCAAGGAAACAATCAACCAATGATTGGGGAAATTAAGCAAAGGCATTTACATGCACAAGCACGCAATCATGAAAACAACTGAGCAGTAAATCAAGAAATAACCACTTAATCCAATAAACACTCCGTGAGAGTGGGTACTATGCAAGAGCACTTACACAACTATCAAAGATCAATCAATGATAATCTGCATTAGGCGTAAGCACTTCCATGATCAACGATGTCTCTATTCAGTCGCTAATCCTCCTCTCGACGCACTTTCTCGCACTGTGTAGAGACCTGGTAATTAAGTCTAAGCTTAATATGTATCCTAGTCCATGAAAATAAACACGCCCTAATTAATTTTTCTTTATGACCCTCACACGTAAACATGGCCACCCATTCAAGGTCCCTCACAATATTTGTGGCCATCATAGTATCTCCATTTAGTTAGGTTAATACATTAATTAATCATGGTTGGGTTCAACCTCAGAAAATACAAATCCATTTTCAATGATCAACTTGTAATGGGTTGCACCCTAAGTAATGGATTCCTAACCCCTACTAGTTAAAAAGAATTCAATACCTCACCAATTCATGTCAACACATGGCCTGGTATTCACACTTCTCAACAATGGCTATAATTTGTCCATAACTAATTAATATTATCTTTTATTACCATCAGTCAAGACCTGCCATTTACTCATTAATTTAATTAGCCTCCACCAACTATCATTAAGTGCACTCAATTTATCACCTTCTCCTCTTAAACATTCCTTTCTATATGTAATACAAATGAAGGAGAGACTTCTCATTCACTGATCAGTCTCCAGGTTTAAATAGACCAAGCTCTTTTGTTTTCATTAGTTCCAAAACAAATCCTATCTCTTCAACCAACTAACCACACTTAACTCAAGTAATTTCTTTTCCTTATCTCTATAACAACCATACTTCCTCGAAGTTGATTAAACGTATCATTTCCATTCTTAAAATTCTAGCATGGAGTTCTACATTCAATAAGGTGTCACTATCATTCCAATGAGGTTGTTAAAGATGGAATTTCATACTTTCATATAGCCTCACCCCCTCAGGCCAAGGGTGAAGACAAAACTAACACCTTAACCTCCCTCTCATCTTTCATTTAACAACCCTTTATAAGACTCTTTGCACATGTATATACTCGTGGACCTCAAAGAATCCATAGGGCTCACCAACAGAGGTGATCCACCGCCTATTGGACGCAGGGACCTGTCGCCGCTGCTAGTCGCTCCCACTTTCTCTTCCTTTCGCTCACACCTATATTCTGCAAGATTCGCTGATTCGCCTGTCCTCCCTTAGAAGGCCGCCACACATCCGCCAAGAGAGTGGGGGTTGGGACTACCAAGAGAAAATAGAGAGAGAGGAGGGAGAGTTCAGACCACCCACTCCAAATGAGGTCCGGCGCACGGTTCCTCAGCCTTCCTCTCTCAACTCCCCGCTCTAGTTCCCCGCCTTCATCAAGGCCCTGATCTTTCGCCGATAGCTCCAAAGCAGGGTGATTCTCAACCCGCCATGTAAGGAGTAGTGTTCCTCTCTCTTCCTTGTTGGTTCTCTCTCGTCTTAAACGAAGAAGTATTGGCCATGGAGAAGGAATTCGTGCTCCTTATGCTGCCAAGGAGAAGGTGTTTTGGGACTTCAAGATCACAGGAACTTGAGGTGATGGAGCACTGACAGATTTCCCCGAAGCTCGGCGTTGATCACGACACTGGAATTTTGTCAACTGGTAGCAGTGAAAAGGTTTTAAAAATAATCTCATTATGTTGTGCATGGCTCACATCTTCCATTCGCATTAACACTCCCCATGTTTCCACATATTTACATGCAATTCCTCGTCATTTTTCTCATCAGCCAGAATATGAGAAAAAGAGAAAGAAAGTAATTTTGCATTTAAGCCCACAATCCCTTTAATATTACTTCTTGATCCTTTCTCCTTTATCCATGAGAAGTAAATTATGAAATCAAACCCCCACTAATATAATATATTAGTTCAAGCAAGCTAGCAAATCATCAAACATAATCAGGAGATTGAATCATGTGAGAGGGTGCATCTTGCGCTCTAGCCCTTTATTCTTAGTCTATATCATCTAGGTCCATATCTCTTTATTTCAAGATGGCATTATGCATTTATACCCTCTCTAATACTCATGAGTAAATAGTTTGTAGATTTAGTAAAGACCCCTGGTTTTTTTTAAAATTAGAATACAATCCTATGCTTATTTTAAATTGTTAGAGAGTGCATCTTTGCACTTTAGTCCTCCATTCTTATGTTATCTCTTCTAGATGCTTCCTTACTTAATTCCCATGAGAAGCCTAATATGCAATTAAACCCCTATTAATAACTCATATTAATTTAAATAAGGGATTTAATTACTAACCATAATTAGAGGAATAATTAAGGATTTAATTAAATCGTAAAAAAAAATAACGGCTCTTACACATATCAATCAACACATCATCAAACAAATGGGGACAACGCCCCGTATCATCATAGCCTAGGGGTCTCGGACCTATCACAAAGACCTAACAAACGTAGAGACCACTAATCTCATAATAGAACTCCGACTCTGGAAAAGAACTCACCAAACCTCCCCGCCAAGAACACATAGCATCTGGCCGTTAGCGACTAACCTGCCGCCCCTCAAGAGGCCACCTTTCTCACATGCCGACATATGGCTGGCCAGACAACCCCTACCGACAAGCAGACAACAAGAGTATCACCCTCCGCATGGAATGCCGAATATCAGTGGTGTCACGCCCCCTAACGCTTCTTCTCGAACCGAGCTCACCGCTTCCTTTGATCCGCTAAGAAAATGGGGCTTAACATTAGGGATGCCAACATCCCAAACAATCATACATACCGAGAATCCAAATCAACAAGGAAACACACATGCATGTATGAAAAGCAATAATCCAAGTATCTCATCAAAACATGATAACAACAATATCATGCAACCGCCATACGTAAAAAGAATCAAGGCTACAATGAAACCCGTCGGGTGGAAACTAGGCAAGTGTACTTACCTAAAATCACAAGCTTGGTGTTCCACGGAATCTCCTCCTAACGTATCCACGCCGATATCCGTGAACACAAGTTCAACTTAATATCCCTCACTATCCCCACAATAATTTATTAATATTGACAATAATATAAATGCAAAATTTGTGAACCCACCGTGGTAGTCTCAAAAACCGCTTCATAACTTTTGATCTAAAACCCGATCGAGGTGATCTGAAAGCTTGTTGGAAAGATCTCTTCCCATCTTCCAACGATATATTACACGACCCTATCGGTAACTATCGAGCTGCCCAAATTGCCCCTCAAGGGGACAGCCAAAATGTAAGGCCCCTTTTCACTCTCAAACTTTACTAATTTTAATCTATTATCTTACTTGTTGAAACTCAACCAATATCCTCAACAAGCTTATTTCTTTATTGACCCCATCCTTTCTCGACAAGACCGGTACCTAAACACCTATGCCCATCATGCATGCAACCCACCAAGGCACTAGAGATGGTTCAACATCATCTATGCATGAAAGGAATAAAATAAAATATGGTTGTTACACATGTTATTATCATTACTATCTTCAAAGATACAATAGAGCTCTAACTTGACTTGATACCACAACTACATGTGACGCCAAAATTTCTTTATCCATGAGTATGTGTATTCATGAGGTCCTAATCAAAGAGACTCTATGATCGTGGACTATCCAATAAACTATGTGATTATTGGTATCTATACAATATCAAGCATGAACTCAATGCTCCTCAAGACACCAAAACCACTCTTACTCCCCATCAACTAAGATCCGTGTACACTAACCTATCAATACACACTTTCCTACATGAAATATAAGGTTACTTATTTTCTTATTTCTAAAACACAAGCACTTATCAATTATTCTCCTCGTTATCCGCAAAAATTCGTAAACCCAAGCCTTGAAATCCTCTCTGCATTCTAATAACCTTGCATGTAATTGATCCTAGAGTTGAAAATTCCTTCCCGTAAACATAGTTTGCATAGTTCATCCATGCACCATGGCACTCACCTCTTTCTTTAAACACACAACTATTTCAAAACCCAATGGAGCTCCTCTATTCCCACTCATATATAACTATTAGTCCATTTAAACACTCACCAAATTTTGCACACATGTTTCATCCACAGGCCTTGCAACCTTTTGTTGAAGGCCTCATGAAACCAAATCAATCTAACAACCAACTCATGCTCATCTACCCTCTGATCACAGAACACCAACAACCATATATGCCTCACCAAAGACCAAAGTTTATATTTATAAATCCCACTCTCATCCCTACTCTCTCTCTCTCTCTCTCTCTCTAGCAGTTAACTTGCCAACCCAAACCATTCCATCTCTCAAACCCTCACCTGCCTACATGCATGCACAGTCACGACTCATGTTAGTCTATGTTTACTGTCAAGTTTACATGCAAATAATTTCAGTTATATGTGCCTACTCTAACTCGTGACATGGGGGAAACCCATTAATTCACAACTTAGTGGCCTTCATGGTTTATCATCTTCCTTTTAAAACCAAAAACATGTATGCAATCATGTAGCCACATTAGCACAGGTCCTTGTAAGTTTAGAACGCTTACCAATCACGGCCAAGCAAGGCTGCGCCTCTCGTGCTCCGGATCTCCTCTCGCGGGCCGTATGTAGGGAGGACAAGCTCATTGCACGGTTGTGAGGGCGGAACAAGGCGGCTAGGGTGCTGCTAGGTTCTCTCACGCCTCTGCTCTTATAAGGAGTCGCAAGGTGGTAATGCGGTGCAATCACGCATCTCAGAGATAGAAGAACGGGCGCCAAGATTCATCGCCATTCCTTCTCGGCCCATTCCTAAGTGATAGGGAAGGGAGTATCTTATCCTCAATGGCCCGGTGTTGGAGATAAAGCCTTCCATTCAAATACTATATCACGTGCATGAGTTCCTTTGGGAACTTCGCAAATAAGTCCCTCCACTTTATTAATTTCCCTTTGTAGGTCCTTTTCCAAGAGTGTGACAAACTATCTTTTAGTCCTAAAATCTTGTTAAATTATCATTTAATCCTTGACAACCCCAATTAACATAATTGGGGTTCTAGTCCATTAAATCCTTATTTTCCACTAAAAAATCAAAGTTAAGGAAATTCCTTCTGTTAACAATTAAGGGGAAATAAAATATTTACTAATAAAATTCTTGGGTTTTACAATCCTCCCCTTACGTAAATTTCGGCCCCCAAATTTAAAAATCAAACAACCCAATAGAAAACCTCAAACAAACAGATCCTGGGTAGTGCTCCTTCATGTCCCTCTTCGCCTCCCATGTCGCCTCGATCGAGTGGTGGATTCCATCTCACTTTACAAAAAGAATAGCCCGTTCCTCAACCGCTTTTCCTTTCTCGCCCAAGATCTCCACCGGCGCCTCATAAGACATGTCCTCCTAGATCTCCATTGGAACCTCGTGGAATCACACGAGATGGATCCCTAATACATTTCTTCAAAGATAGAAATGTGGAACAAATCATGGACCTATGCCGTGTTCCTGGGTAGAGCCAATCTATAAGCCACGGCCCCTACCCACAAAGAACCTCAAATGGTCCAATATAGCGTGGAGCAAGCTTCCCATGCCTCCTAAACCTCACAACACCCTTCATAGGTGATACCTTCGTAATCACAAAGACGCCCACCAAACTCCAAGTTAGGAACGCTTTTGGTCTCCAGAGATAACTCTTCTCGTCGCCTGAAAGCAGCCTTCGCCTCTCCCCGATCATCCCGACCGCTTCTTCACCGCCTCGATGAAGTCCGTCGCTTAAGTGTCTTCTCAGCCACCAGCTTTCTCTCACCCACATTTCCCCAACAAATCGGTGCCCGACACTTCCTCCCATAAAGTGCCTCGTACAGAGCCATCTGAATGCTCGCCTGATAACTGTTGTTGTAGGCAAACTCTACCAAGCTCAGACGCTCATCCCAAGACCCTGTGAAGTCCAACGCACATGCCCTCAAAGATGTCCTCCAAAACTGGATATCCCGGCTTGACCCACTCCATCCGTCTGTGGGTGAAAAGTTGTACTGAATGCCAAACCGGTACCCAAAGCTTCATGCAGACTCTCCCAAAACCTTGAGACAAACCTGGTGTCTCGATTAGAGATGATCGACACTGGTACTCCGTGCAATCTCACAATCTCATCAATATACAGCCAGCTAACCGCCCAACGACGCATCTTCCTCGTGGGTATAAAATGCGCCGACTTAGTCAATCAGTCTACTATGACCCAGATTGACTCCTTACCCCTCTTGTTACGGGGTTGCTCTGTCACAAAATCCATATTGATGTGCTCCCATTTTCACTCCGGAATGGGTAAGGGTCAGAATGTCCCAACTAGTTTTTAATGCCTACCTTCACCAACTTTCATGTGATGCACTTAGCCCAAACTCAAGCATATCCCGCTTTATGCCCTTCCACGTAAGTGGTCCTTCCAGCCTCTATACATCTTGGTGCCACAGTGGATGTATGGCGATCCTCGAGTAATGGGACTCTCAAGATTTTCGCTCCTCGCCTGGGACATTAGGTACACAAACTCTGCCATCAAACCTCAGTGTACCATCCTCATGTATCCTGAACTGTGTCAGTTCACCCTGCCCAATCTGACCCCTGATCTCCTCCAGATCTGGATCCTGCCCCTGAGAATCTCAAATACTCCCCAACACCGAGGGACGAACATGCAAGCTGGCCAAACTAACCTCCATATGCATGTAATAATCTCCAACTCCAACCTCCTCATATCCTCTAATAAGGGCCATTGAGATGTCAAAAGTGCGGCGCATCCCGTGAGTTGGACTTCCTACTCAAAGCATCCGCCACTCACGCTAGCCTTACCGGGGTGGTAATGAACACTCAGATCATAATCCTTGATAAGCTCCAACCATCGCCGTTGTCTCACATTCCGTTCCTTCTGAGTAAAAATATATTTGAGGCTCTTATGGTCAGTATATATATCTCACATGGTACACCGTAGAGGAAATGTCGCCAAATCTTCAAAGCAAACACGATCACGCTAACCTGCATCGTGTGTGGGTAATTCTTCCTCATAAGGCTTCAATCAAGGGAAGCATAAGCAATGACTCTCCGGCCCCGCATCAACATACACCCTGTGCCTGCCTTGCAAGCATCACTATAAACCGCGGTAAATCAAGGCCCACTCTATGGCAAAGCTAGGGATCGGTGCGGATACTCAACCTCCTCGCTTTCTCAAAATTTCCGTGAAGCTCTTCTCACAAGCATCGCACCATACAAACTTAGTACCCTTCCCCGGTCAATCTGGGTCAAGGTGCCGCCAAGCTGAAAAGCCCTCAACAAACTCCTCCCATAGTAGCTCTGCTAATCCCAAGAAACTCCGATCTCCTAATCGTGGTCGGTCCCTCCAATCGACGACGCCTCAATCTTCTTGGGGTCCATTAAAGACTCCAAATTACCGATCACATGCCCCAAGAAGGCTACACTATACAACCAGAACTCATACTTGGGGAACTTGGCATACAACTGATGCTGCCTCAAGATACCCAATACAGTCCTCAAGTGCTCCTCGTGTGCCTAGCGACTTACACAGGCCGGGGCATTAGTAAGCCTAAATGGCATCACTCGAAACTCATAGTGCCCATATCTGGTACAGAAGGCGCTCTTCAGGATATCCTCCTCCCTGATCCGCACCTGATGGTACCCAAATCTTAAATCAATCTTTGAAAACACCTGAGCTTCCTACAATTGGTCCATGAAGTCATCTATCCTCGACAAAGGGTACTTGTTCTTTACTTGTTCACCCTCAGAAGTATGCATTTACCCCTCATTGACCCATCCTTCATCTTGACAAATGTAACTAGCGCCTCCCTAAGGCGCACATATACCGGGTCTAATGAAACCTTTCTCCAACAACTCCTCCACCGTGTCTTCAACTCCTTCACCAAGCTGCCATTCTCAGTAAGGAGCCCTAAACACCTAAGCCGTAATTCGGATCAAATCAATAGAAAAACTCTACCTCTCTCCCCGAGGTAACCTTGGTAAATCTCCGGCAACACATATGGGAACTCCCTTACCACCGGGACATCACCACCTCATTCCACTCTCCCCGCTTAGCCTCCGAGGTCGAGGCCGTGTATCCCACACATCCACTGTCAAGTAACCTCCATGCCTGGAGTGCTGAGATCTCTCAAACTAAAGAACAATCCTTGCTGCCACGGAAAGTAAACTCCTCGCCACCCGACATCATGAACAACACTCTCTTCCCACTGCTAGCCTACCACCGCATACATCTAAGAGAGCCAATCCATCCCAGGATCATGTCATAATCCCTCAAGTCTATCACATATAGATCAGCGGGCAACTCCCGCCCCTCAATCATCACTGGGCATGCTGGTGACATCCTACTCGTCACTTTGGCAGCTCCTATTGGTGTTTCTACCCTCAGTACATAAGACAAATCTACTACAGGCAAGGAATGTTGGCATGCAAACAGTGGAGAAACAAAGGAATGTGTGGCACCAAGATCAAATAAAGTACATGCATAAAAAGAACTAACTGCAATAGTACTTGCGACGATGTTGGTTGATACCTGTGCCTCCTCAGTGGTGACGTGATAAACTCGCCCATGTGTCACCGGCCTCTGTTGCTCTTGCTGAGGCTGACTAGAAGCGGAAGGCTGTCCAACCATACCCTTCTCTTTCTTGTCACCTCCTGGTGGCCTCGGTAGAATCGCAACAGACTGCTTGGAGGCTCCATAAGACTGCTGGGGACCCTGGGCTCCTTCCCCTGTGTTCTGCCCCGCCTTTCTAAGAGGACACTCCGCCTTCTTGTGATCAAGGCTGCAACAAATAAAACATCCTTTGTTAGTATCGGACACTGGGCCTTCTTATGTAAACCGTTGCACTCAAAGCACCGTACTAACAACGATCCACTAGAAAATGAACCTCTGCCTCCAGATGAGGCTGAAGACCCAGTTGGTTCATCAGAAGGTCGAAATCGTGGACTTGACTTCTAGTACCCAGAGCTCTTTCAGGAGGACTGCCATTGATTGCGCTGGTCCTTTTCCTTCTTCTCCTATGGAGGCACTTATGGATTGCCTTGTCTAACAACCACGACGAATTTTACACGAGCCACTACCTCACTGTAGGTGGTGCACAAATGACTAGCAACAATATCTCTC
This sequence comes from Dioscorea zingiberensis, assembly GCA_026586065.1. Classification (NCBI taxonomy): domain Eukaryota; kingdom Viridiplantae; phylum Streptophyta; class Magnoliopsida; order Dioscoreales; family Dioscoreaceae; genus Dioscorea; species Dioscorea zingiberensis. Next base: position 46,469,568 of record CM048819.1, on the reverse strand, counting down.
AGTGATGGTCGCAATCCCTCAATAAACCTCATTACCTTGCTCTCCTCAGAGGACACAAGGTTAGGTACAAACCGAGCTAGTCTATCGAACTCGGCCTCGCATCGCTTCAGGTACCATAGTGCCCCAATCCAACCGTGATCAGCTGTCGCTCCATCTGTAATATTCTCCCCCGTGAGAAGTATTTGGCGAGGAAGGCCTTCTTAAATTCACCCTAGGTTTGGAAAGGTATTCCATCCCTTGTCTGTACCTCCCCGAGGTACCAGTCCTCTGCAGCACCCAGTAATAAGTATGCAACTATCCTGATCCTCTCAGTGTCATCGGTCTGATGGATCTCAAAGGCCTTCTCTAATTCTCTGAGCCAAGCCTCTGCCGCCTGAGGGTCGGTAGTCCCCTCAAACGGTCTAGGAGCAGGTCTCCTAATCTCACCCATAATGCCTCTCTCGGCCGGTAATGCCAGCGGTGGAGGTAGAGGCGAAGTGGCGGGGGTGCTCGCTAGTCGCACTCTCTATCAATCCCGCCATCTTATGCATCAGCCCCAACACTATATCCGGGGGTACCCCCCCACTCAGATTCGGGCCCACTCACCAAGGCCCCCAGCCTCTCTGCTTAAGCAAGGCAGCCCTCAAGCCAATCCCTCCATATCCACCGGTGGTGGGAATCTCCTCCATCTAGGGCCGAGGCGCCTTCTCCCCTAGAGGTCGAGGTACCTCTACTTGGCGCAGGACGCCCCCTCACCGCCTCCCCACGCCCCTCCTCATCCTTGAATCCATGGTTTGTGTGTCACATTTAATAGGGTTAGCCATAAAATCAAATACCCACATAAACAATACCAAACACTTTATTATTCCAAAAATAACGTAATAACAATCAGAATTCATACAAATATAGTTCGCATAACTACTACATTATTCTTAGAAAGCACTAACATAGCTTGACTAAAACTAGCCCTTAATGTGATAATGGGCTATAAGTGGGTAGCGATCGTCGCCCCTCGTGGCGTAAATCCACCCCGAAAGCCAGAGGCCCTCTATCTCCATCCGGGTCCAGATAATACATGGTGAGGTGATACTCACTCACACATTAGGCACCGCGCAAGGTGGATGCCGACACAACGCCCACCGGATGTCCACTACCCCCACAACGAGGCACCTCACCACCTCGCGACCGCCTCGGACGCCGCCTCCCCAACTCGACTTCACTGGACTCAGACTCTTATGGTAGTCTCGCTCTACCCACAAGAGGAGTAATCCTTGGGTTGATCTCCATTAGTCTCGGTAGTTTAGCTCCTCCACGTACCAGATCCTATCCAAGCCAACGATCCTACAAATGGCCAAGCTTATCTCGCCCTAACTCTTCCCTCGACATCGCATAGCCCATAGGTGGTGGAGAGTTCTCCCTCATTGACTCCACTTCCTCATATATGGCTTGGTGGGAATATCTACGCCCAGTTGTCCGCCTCCCCGACATCTTCACTGGCCAAAATAGCAAAATGTCGGGCCTTGAGTCCATAAAACATGGCTACCCTCCCAAACTCGCCTAATCTATTTGACTAAGTTACTAGGGCAACTAGTGTGTCCTTTATCCGCTTTTCTCGATACCACTTTAATCAGAATCTCAATCTTGGCCGGGACCTCGAGCACATGAACAGATCTACTGCATACAAGTAGAGACAAGCCCCACTGCATACAAGGCCTAAGTAAATATAGTAGATAACCAAACATAGTCCATAATATCTCAAAATAAAAGAATCAGAGTAACACCGTAATAAATACAAGGGTTCTCAATACCCTACACATGCCTAGGGCCCTACCAGTGGTCCTATAGAAAACACAAGCTCTCACAAGAATAAAATGAGTGAGATCCTCAACCTTAGTAATGCCCCCAACCCTCGCAATCCCCGAGATCAACTCTCCCTGCACTCAAGACCGAAAAAGAGGGAAATAGCGCATGCATGAGCTTTCAAAGGGAAAGCTCAGTAAGTACCCCGCAGGGATCACAAGGAATCAAATATGATCAAAGACATATCAATCAACACATCATCAAAAAAATGGGGACAACGCCTCACATTATCATACCTCTAGGGGTCTCGGACCTACCACAAAGACCTAACAAATGGTAGAGACCCCTAATCTCATAATAGCCCTTTGGCTTTAGAAAAGAACTCAACGAAACCTCCCCGTCGCACAAGAATAACACACAAAGATTCTGGCCGCTAACGCACTCAACCCTGCCGCTTCCTCAAGAGGTGCCACCTCTTTCACACGCCGCATACGACCAACGACAACCCCATCGACAAGCGTGTGACAACCGTAGTATCACCTCTCCGCATGGAATGTCTAACGCCGTGGTGTCCCATCCCCTAACGCTCTCTCTCGAACCGCAGTAATTCGACCGCTTCTCGATTCGTGGAAACTAGGGCATGATAACAATAATATCATGCAAACCGCCGACGTAAAAGAATCAAGGCTACAATGAAACCCAAGTCGGAAGTGGAAACTAGGCAAGCTGCATTTCATTACCTAAAATCACGTAAGCTTCGTGGTTCCACTAATCTTCTCTCGACGATTCACATCGACATATCCGTGAACACAAGTTCAACTTAATATCCTCACTATCCCCACAATAATTAATTAATATTGATAATAATATAAATAAAGAATTTCTAAACCCACTGTGCAGTCCCAAAGAATTGCTCATAACTTTTGATCCAGAAATCCGATCGAGGTGATCTAAGGCTCTTTGGAAAGATCTCTTCCCCATCTTTCTAATGGTATATTACACGGCCCTATCGAGTAACTATAGGCTACCCAGATGTCCTTCAAATTGGACAGCTAGACAGAACGTCCCTTTTCACTCTCAAACTTTACTAATTTTAATCTATTATCTTACTTGTTGAAACTCAACCAAAGATTCCCTCAATAAGTCTGATATTCTTTAATGGACCCCTATCCTTGCCGACAAGACTGGGTACCCAAATACCTATGCCCACCATGCATGCAACCCACCATGGCACCCTAGAGATGGGTTCAACATCATCTATGCATGAAGGAATAAAATAAAATATGGTTGTTACACATGTTATTATCATCACTATCTTTAGCATACAATAGAGCTCTAACTTGACTTGAAACCACAACTACACAGACCTTTATCCATGAGTATATGTATTCATGAGATCCTAATCAAAGAGACTCTATGATCTTGACCATCCAATAAACTATGTGATTATTTGTATCCATACAATATCAAGCATGAACTCAATGTTCCTCGATACACCAAAACCACTCTTACTCCCCATCAACTAAGATCCAGGTACACTAACCTATCAATACACACTTTCCTACATGAAATATAAGGTTACTTCTCTTCTTATTTCTAAACACAAGCACTTATCAATTGTTCTCTGGTTATTCTCAAAAATTCAGAAACACAAGCCTTGAAATCCTCTCACATTCCAATAACCTTGGATGTATGTAAATTTACAAATACCACCTTTAAAAATATAAAATTAAAAATAGTTAAAACATAAGAAGAGTGGTATTTTGGAAATTTTCCAACTCTTAACTGAAATTTTAACCATGATTAAGATCATTTAATTGACTTTTTGTCAATAGAACCTAACAACAGGGGCATATTCACAAGTTAACCTGTTTTTCAGGTGTATGATTTTTTGAGGGTAAATATATAATTAGCTTAAACTTTTTCCCAAGTACATAACCAAATTTTCAAATTAATATGAAATTGATTTGTATTTGAGGGTATTCTGATCATTTTATTATTTCTGCAACCATACCATACCACGAAAACAAACTCAAATAGTTAATTAACCATACCATACCATACCATACCATACCATACCATCTTTCCAAACATAATTATAATATGATATCATATTATACCATACCATACCATAAATTACGAAACCATAACAACCAATCATCTAAAATAATACTGGCCTTATATAGCACTACCATTTTTAAATGACAAAATAAAGATTCGATTCTAAGATGTTTTGTTTTGCATGAAAAACTGGATGAGTAGACAAGGCTATGATACTTGAATTATCACACCATGTTTTTGAGTAAAATTATCACACCATATTGTAGGTATCCAATAACCTTTCTTTCACGTTGTATCTTACTTCTTTAATATTAATAAAACTCTCGAGCTTTTAGTTATTTCAATTAAATCCCTAAAAACTTATACTTTTTTAAAGGTTCATCCAACCAACTAAATCCAGCCAAAAGAAATCTTAAGTTTTTTTTTTTAAAAAAAAAAATCAAATTGGTTCTTCGGCGGAGTTCTGCCAGGCCTTATTTCGAGCCCAGCCCATTTTCGCAGCCCAAACATAGTGAAGAGTTACAATCCAACAATAAATAGATGTGGGTAAAAAAGAAGAGTATTTATATGCAAAACCTTGAAAAACTAAGAATAAAATTACTCTATCTATCTATACTAGAAAGAAAGAAAGAAAGAAAGAAAGAAAGAAAACAAAAACAAAAAAAAAAAAAAAACAGCAAAGAAGACGGCGAGAGTCACTCCACCGTCTCTTCCCAAATTTTCATCTCTATCCTCTCTCTTCTTCCCGTCGTTCCTTCTCTCCCAAGCTTTCCCCAGGGTCTCTTCGGATACAAGGATCGCAGCTACGATCGAGCTAGAAAGCCTCATCGTTGTTTATCAGATTCTATTTGGGCGATCTAGGGATGGCGGAGGAGGAGGACTACGCCTCTTCCAGCGACATGGAGGAAGAGGACATGTCGGGCTTCTACCTCAGCGATCGAGAGGAGGACGTTCTGGAGGAGACCGTTCTTCAGGGACTCGAGTCCCAGTGCGAGGAGGATTGTCACTGGTCCGTTTCTTCGGTACGCGCCGTCTCGATCATTTCTCCTTTTCAATTTAAGGTTTCTGTCTTGGGCACATGAATTTGGTTCCTTTTTTTTTTTTTTGCTTTTTCCCAGATTAACTGTTTTCTTGATGGATCGGTCGTATTTGACCTCAATCTTGTTGCCCTTTAAGGAAAAAAAAATAGTGAAATCTGTTTTTTTGCATCAATACTGTAACTTTTGGCCGATTGGGTCATCGTTGCTGTAGAAAGGTTCAATAATTTCTGTTATTTCTATGTTGATCGAAAGGAAAAGTCTAGCATTTGACTTCGCATGTGAAATTTTTCAGGTAATCACAAAGGAGTCTCTTTTGGCAGCACAGGTGATCATTTCCCATGGTTCTATTTTTTAATTTCTGTTTTTGAGAAATTAAAGTAAGTACTTTTATTGTGCTGCTACTGAGTTTTATGTTTAAATTGATATTGGTTGGGTTGGAATAGAAGGAGGATTTGAGGAAGGTGATGGAATTGTTGGCACTGGAGTGAACAGCATGCACGAACTCTCCTAATTTATTATCGCTGGGATGTGGAGAGGATATTTGAGTTGCTGGAGCAGAAGGGAAAAGAGAGGTTGTTTTCAGAGGCTGGAGTGACTATCATTGACAAGAATAGAGCCACTGATTTGTTAAATTCATCGCAGTCAGTTAACTGTAATATCTGTTTCGAGGATGTCTCTCAAAATGCAGTGACAGAGATGGATTGTGGGCACTCCTACTGTAATGATTGTAAGATTTTGATCTTGTCGTTTTCGCAACTGTCTAGTATAAAAAAATATATTTTAGTATGATGATTTGAAGTTCATTTTTATTACTTTCTACAGGAAATTGAGCATGTTATCTTAGATGAATCTGATCACCATGTCGGTATGTTGTTCTGATTATGTTTGTTCACTTTATACTCAGGCTGGACGGAGCATTTTATTGTCAAAATAAATGATGGGCAAAGTCGTCGCATTAGATGCATGGCTCCCAAATGCAATGCTGTTTGTGATGAAGCCATTGTCCTGACTCTAGTTAGTGCTAGACATCCAGATATTGCAGATCGCTTTGACCGCTTTTCTTGAATCATATATTGAGGACAACAATAAAGTCAATGGGTGCTCCAAGCATACCACATTGTGGTAATGCAATACGGGTTGAGGGTGATATATGTTGTGAGGTGGAATGTACATGTGGTATTCAATTTTGTTTCAGTTGCTTATCCAAGCACACTCACCTTGTTCATGCTAGATGTGGGAGCTTTGGACAAAAGAAATGCCAGGATGAGTCTGAAACTGTAAATTGGATGACAGTTAATACAAAAGCTCCTGCCCCAAGTGTCAAGCAAGCCTGTTGAAAAGAATGGTGGTTGCAATCTAGTTGCTTGTATATGTGGGCAAGCATTTTGGTTAGTATTCTTACTCTAATCTCTGAAGGTTTCTTTTGGCAGTCTCTATGATTGCTGTTGCCTTTACTTTGATGTGTGCATTTGTTGATATTCAAATATATTTACTTCTTTAATCAGTAGTTGCAAATGAACTCCTTATTTGTGTTGTGTACATTGGCCTGAAAAAGCTGTTAGCTACCTTTTTGCTTATATCCATAGTTGTTGTTTGCAAACTTAAAGAAAACCTCCATTCAGAATTCTATCACAAAGATGCTTGCAATGGCACTATCTATGCTTTGTGATTGTGTTCAATGGCACCATCACTTATCAATGTCATATATATATATATATATATATAGAATTTATGATGTGTATTGACTGTTTTTGCTACTTATGGATAATCTTTTAAGTTGTTCATACTTTGCTTCTCTTCAGTATACCTACCATAATTATTGAGATCAGTGTGTTAAATTTGATTTCCACTGCAGTTGGTTATGTGGTGGTGTTATCGGCAGACCACACATGGTCAAACATTGCTGGACACAGTTGTGGACGCTTCAAAGAAGATATAGCTAAGAGGACAGAAAGAGCAAGAAGGGACCTCTATCGGTATATGCATTATCACAACCGTACAAGGCCCACACAGATTCCCTTTAATCAGGAAAAGCAATCTCAAGGAAAGTATCCAGGAAAAAATATTCTGTATCGGAAAGTAAGTAAATCCAAAATTAAAGATTACAGTTGGGTGACGAATGGTTTGTACCTGACTCTTTCGATCGAGGCGTGTGCTCTCTTATTCATATCCATTTGCGTTTTACATGTTTGGTGATGAGCTCTTCAAGGATGAGATGACACCTCAAGAAAGAGATTTGAAGCAAAATCTATTTGAGGACCAGCAACAGCAGTTAGAGGCCAATGTAGAGAAGCTTTCAATGTTTTTAGAGAAGGAGTTTCAAACTTTCTCCGATGATGAGGTTATGCACACAATGAGTCATGTGATAAATTTATCTGATGTTGTTGATAAACTATGCAAGCAAATGTGAGTTCTTCTATCTCTTGCTCTTTTCTTTGAGATATATATTGAAAAGTGAAAGGATCATTTTAATAAGCTAGATGAATCAATAGGAGTTTGTACTTTTTCATCTACAACTTGGTCCGCTCTTCTTGGTTGTGAAAAATATCATCTTCAGGTACCAATGCATTGAGAATGAACTACTATATCCCTTCCAACGTGCAACCCACAATATTGCCCCTATACAAATCAAAAAGGTCTTGAGCGAAAGCAACTGAACTCTCTGTTTGTTGGGATTCTGATCAAAAGTCTAAGGAGCATGAAAAACAATAATGAAGGGAGCTGTGCAAGATGGGATTTAACTGTGAATGTAAACGTATAAAAATTTATTACCTTTATTCATCTTTTCACCCCATTCTTGTTTTCCCTGTGTCCTGATGATCAAATTCTACATCTGTACTTTTATTGTCTCCTGAGATTTATTTTGATTCACAATCTGAAGAAATTAAGAACATATTTCTCCAAAGTGGCTGACACCAACAATGTCAATACATGCAGGCAGGCATTCTGGTAGTCGGTTTCTGGCTCTTCCAGCGTTCTTGGATGAGAGTGGATGCTCATCATCCACACGGAAACGAATTCCCGAGAGATGTTGCTGGAGGTGCTATGCCTTTTGATCTCAACATGCCACCTGGAAGTTATTGGACAATGGCCGTCATACTAGGCGCTTGCATTTGCAACTGTACAGCTTTGACTTGGACCAGTAATGGCTACTGAGATAATGGACTTCCAGGTGTTTTTTATTTCTTATTCTCCTTTTGGAAAGATCAGCCGCCTAGATTTTATTTTAGTATATAGGTTGGGGAAAATGATATGCTCATTTAGTCATCGATTTTCATTTTTGTATATGATGTGCCAAATATCTGTGCATAAATTTTAGAGGAGGCTGTTTGCCCCTGGTGGACCTATATAACCAGCCCTGTTGAGCTTTGTGCCTTCCAGTCTGGGAAGAGTACTCCTTGTGGGTTGTTGTTTTATGGCATCGGAGCTAACAATACCATATTTTATGAGAATAAATACTGATGGTTTGTTATGGTTTGCAATGTTTGCCAATGCTTCAAAACAAAGAAATGCCAATCTTATGCTAAGCACTCAATTGATCCAGCTATGAATCATTTGCATTCTGCCTGTTCTTTTATCACGTGCTTGAATGTATAAAGGTGCTGCCAATAATTACGTGTTCAACTCTTTTATGGCCTTTGTACAATATGGGAGGTATGGGAGGATGTACAAAGGAGTGAGGTTGTCAAGCTGGTTTTTGCTTACAGGGACATGGGGAATGATATGTTGATTCCACACAGTGGTGGTGACTGGTGAGATTATCCTGTGATTTTTCTTAGGTTAAAAACTTGGTAAATGATAATTAATTTAATATATGGTGCTAATGTAATTAATCTTTTAGAGCAGTTAAATTTGTTTGATTAATGATAATATTGTGTAAAATATTTTCTACAGAGACTGCCTAATTTTTTAATAACTTTCCATTTCCATACCAAGAAAAGGATGATTGTTCTGCAACCTATTGCCAGAGTTCAGCAAAGCCTACCAGGTTCTGCAAACCATATTGGGATATGATGTTACTTAAATAACAGGTGCCTTGGCATCAGGCTGCAAGGGATTGGTTAGCATGGACCTAAAATAGTTGGTTGTTACTGAAAATGAGATGCATCTTTCCAGTCTTCCAGACAAAATGGCAGATCATTAAAACCATTTGCTGCGACATCTTCAGTCTACATCTCAAAAATCCAGAAATTCATAAGCAGTTTCAGGGCGGAAACCTTATGTGCATGGTAAGTGTATAGATAGTATCTCTAAGGTATAATACCCTCAAATGGTCCCTGGGTTTAATCTAAAACGCCTCTTTCGATCTCTATTATTTTTCGTCCTCAGGAGATCCCTATGGTTTTTATTTTGTGAAAAAGAAGTCCCTCCGCCTAATGTCTGTAAGTTTTCCCGTCTGAGTTGCTTACGTGGCTTTTTTCATAAATAAAATAATAATTTTATAATGATAGAAATCTTAAACCCTTATCCCTTTAAATTATTAAAGCTAACTAATTAAATAACATAATTAATAACTAACTAATTAAACCCTAAACCCTAAACCCAGCATACAGGTTTACAAGTCCAAATCCTCAACCCCAAGAGAACCACGCCACTCTCCGAAATCCACGCCGCCCTGAGCTCCTCCCAAGCCATGCTAGCCGTTCATGGCGCCGCGGTGACACACTTCCTCTTCATGTGCCCTGCTCTGCTTTTCCGTGATCGCGGCCTCCGGGACTTGACTACGCCACGGGGAGAGGAGGAAGAGGGACGGAGTGGAGAGAATGTATGGTTTTAGGGGATAGGGGTTATGGTTTAGTTAATTAAGGTTTGGATTTATTTAATTAACTATTAATTATGTTGTTTAGTATCATAAATGTGGTTTAATATCTTAAAACAAAGATTAAAAATTTTCATGAAATATTTTATTATTTTTTATTAATAAAAAGCCACATCACCTATATCTTGACGGAAAAACTCACAGCATCGCTAGAAAGAGAGACTTTTTTTCCCAAAACAAAAAAAATGAGGGACTAAAAAGGCTATTTTGAGTAAAACCATGTGGGACCATTTAGGGTATTACACCTATCTCCAATGGTGTGTGTCTCGAGTAAGGCATTAAACACAAGCTTTCTTCATTAGTACCACTTCAACTATTGATTCTAAGTTGTCAAGTCGACTCAAGAAGCTGTGGTTAATTACATAAATGGTCCCTCAACTTTCGCTTAAACTCACTTTCGCCCTCAACTTCATTTTGTAACAAAAATCGCTCCCCAACTTTAAAACGTAACAAAACGATCTCACTAGCTTCTGCCACGGGTTCTAAACGCCCCCGATGTGGCGGTCACCATACCGACTCACGCTAAGTCACTCATCCCACTTGGCCGAGTCACCCCACTTTGCCGAAGTCGCCTTCCTTTCCCCTTAAGACAATATAATTAAAAAAACATAATTAAAATCTTTTAAATTTAACCCTAACCCTAACCCTCTTCTTTCCTTCTTGCCGCTACGGGTCACGCCTAAGAGCTTCCTTGTTAGGTGGAAGTCGGTGCTCCACGGTAGAAGGTGACCAGGAGGAAGTTGGAGGGGGCGCCATGAGGAGGATGGGGTTGCTAGATCCTCACTGAATCGAGGGAGGAGGTGGCTAATGCATGCCTCCTGTAGAAAGTGTGGATCCGCCCTCGAGGCTATCGACGAATGTTCCTGTGGTTCGTGAGGAAATTCATGGCCCTGGATCAAGCTCCAAGTAGTTCCTTTCAAAGTTGTTTGATTTAGGACGGGACGGGAGGATCTCAGCCAAGGAGTTGATGAAGATGTCCAAATTCCTCTCCCTCAACCTCTTCTTCCTCACCTCTTCCTCTTCTCACATAAGATTGCTTATTTGAAGACCTTCTCAAATTTGGGGTTTTATCAAGATTTCTTTGTTTAATTTAATCTAGGATTTCAAACTTAAAATGTGGACGCTGGATCTGTGGATTTGAGATTATCAAGATTTCTTTGTTTAATTTTATCTAGGATTTCAATTAGAGATGTGGATGTGGGATCTAGGGTTTGGAGATCAAGAAGCATCAATGCAGTGGAGATGCAAGCTTTAGATCTAGAAATTTGAGGTGCTTCCTCATCGCCTTCCCCAAGCAGCCTCTTTCCACGGCCCTCGCAAGTTCTCGGCTTCAGATGGAGACTCGGCTCTGATCTACCATCCAAGAGAAGACAAAAGCTTTGGGCGTAAGCATGCCATGGCAAGGTAAGCTGCTAGGTTAGGTTAGGGTTTACCTCATTAGATTGTAAATTAGTTTGTTAATTTGATTTGATTTGATTAGAGAGTTTTGTTTGGTAATTTGATTGTACTAGTTTAGTTATGTTATTTTATAATTTGATTGTATTAGTTGTAATTGGTGTATTAATGGTAATTATTTATTTAAAAATTTAATGCCACATTAGACGCTTATGTTAGCATGTCTCAATTCACATTTAAAATTATATTATTATTTTTTTTTTAAAAAAATTGCCATGTCAACATGTAACAAAAGTGAGTTAGCGTGGGTACCGCTACGTCAGCTCAATCCAACCGGCAACCGGCTTCGGGGGACCACTTCGTTACATTTTGAAAGTTGGGGGATGATTTTGTTACGTTTTGAAGTTGAGGGACGAAAGTGAAATCGGGTCAAAGTTGAGGGACTATTTATGTAATTAACCCTTGAGAAGCACCAACATGTTGATTGTGATCATCAAGGGCCAAAAGCTTTTCATAATCATTCCCATTAAAGGGATGTAAAGTTGAAACACTATTAGATGTTGATTGGTGACTTCTGTTGTTGAATTTAGCTTCCATTACGATTAAGAAGTTGCGCCTTCCTTCAGACCGCCCATGGGCAACAAGAATGTCTCCTGGCTATGTATGCTCTACCTAGAATACCCATAAGCATTTAAGAAGTTAGGCCTCTCTATATCTTCCTAAGAGCCGACGAGGATGTCTCCTGGCTTTGGCTCTAATTTGATGTCTATTGATCATAAATGTCGCCAAGGCCGAGTATGTAAATGTTTACCGAGGTATCTCTAGGATGATGTGGTTGACACCGCCTTCTAAACAGATGCTAATTCTCTTCTTCTTACAATGACATTGCTTTGTTCTCATCCATCTCTTAAGAGAGAAATCAAGGTCGTGATTCATTAAATTTTGATTAAATCGCGAAAGATTCACCCCGCCTAGCTATCGCATCTAGTCATCAAAATTTCTATTGCTTTGCCCATAGAATAATAATAATAATTAATTTATTGTTCAAATATGAATTTCTTTTTAACGCTATGGTTTTTTTAAAAAATATAATTTTTAAATAGTCAAGCAGCTTATTTGTTGGATTAAATATTAAAAATACATAACATCCGGCCCATGTGCAATAAACGGATAAAATATTTGAATTGGAATTGTGGTCTTTTGAAAAAGACATTCTTTTCACAATTGTAAATAGGAACAAAATCTTTGTTTCTTAGGATATAACAACAAAATGTAACAACTGGAAAAAGATCAAATAAATATAAAATTCCTTCTGTGTTTCTCTTCACCGGTCACAAGTGCGTAGAAATCAAGGCCATTGTCATATCCACTCAAAAGCTTTATTTGCATTCAAACCCTTCAAAGAATGCTTCGAGGAGAAGGTGGCAACACGCTTTTTAGGAAAGCTGCTCATCAACATAAGCCGTTTCAAGCCTATCCATTGTCTACACAATTTTTCTAACAATCTAAAAGTGCTATTTTGTTTTCAATGGATTCCGAGTACTATCAAAATGATGAAATCAAGATTCTCTATTCTGCCTCATTGCTTTGATGGGGCAAACTTCACAAGACGGAAAGACAAATTAAAGTTCATGCTCACTACCTTGAAGGTCTTATACATACTCTTGATTCAAATTTCCATGCACAATTCCTCC